>JAQFYZ010002746.1:0-15742 GCA_034695085.1 Cylindroiulus punctatus | reverse complement strand
TTGACCGTGAAGAATAAAATATCAACAGTTCAAAACACACCGGTCACTGAGAGCCCAAGAATGTTCCTCTCTTTAAATATAATTTTGTTAGGTTATTTTCACCATACAAAAGAGAATACCTCATAAAATATTTTTATGACTTAAATTATTTTCGAATATATCTTGCAATGTATTCACTGGTCATGTGGGTATCGATATTAACCCCAACATGTTTAGGGAACTCTACAGATATAAAAAATTATGTTGATAACAGAAAGCCAAAGTCAAAATTACCCTCTTATTAGGCTAACTTACTGTATATTCTGAGATACATGCAATATTATTGTCAATTTTTATTTAATAAAATTAGGTTCAAAAATTGAAGAGATCTTTATTTCTAATTCCAACACATCATTCGAAGCTTACGGAAACAAGCATCGATGAAGTGAGTCTCCTTCTCTAGAGTTTCCAGATTTATTTATAAAAGGTTAATCAATTCGTGAATATTTTTGTTTTGCTTCAGATAGCTCTTTTCATTACATGCACAAAAAAGGCAGATGCCACGTTCACTGCTTGTGACTATTTTTCTGTTGATAAAGAACTTCTTAGTAAGGTACAGCATCGTGCTATGAAACTTTCATATTTTTTGCATCATATAACACCGTGTATTTAAAAATTCGTTTACCATTTTAGGTTGCAAGTGCTATTCTCACCTACACCTTGACTATTTTAGAATTCTCTGAAAAGCTGCAAGATAAAAGTCGTTGTTTGGAATATCCCCAGTAAAGGATTATGCATTTACATTGTCAATTGAAAACATTGTTTTGTGACACATTACATATATTAGTTTAGCGAAATGGATTCCAAACATGTTGCAAGAACTTGTTTGATTTGAACATTTACTGAATTTATAAAACGATCATTTGTTCCATTTATTTGAAATTATTTGTGTTAATTGGTGAGCTGTTACATGTTATGGTCTTATTTAGCTGGCTTCTAGACATGATTGTAAAATGCATGCATTTAACAAATACTTCTGTGCATTGTTGAGCATTAAATTAAACGTGAGCAACTGTTATTAACATGCTTTGCTTTTTTGCCTTAATTGTCTTCAGGGTACCTATACGTCGTATACAGTGTTCCTGGAAGTCATGATAGCTGTCTTCCTATATCAGTTATAGTCAGCGTTTTAATTCTTTAAAAAGATTTTAGAAATGAAATTTAAATACTGAGAACAAGGTGTTTTCCATGATGATGATGATGTTTTTCATAATGCATGCTACATTGTATGTAAACATAAACCAATGACGAAATGGATCCCTGACAAATTCGTCATAAAAATCATATTTACCACTGCTGCAGAGATGCTAGCGATTAATGCCATAGTATCCTCAAAAGACAAAAAAAAAACGTTGTTTGAGACAATTTGGATATGAAATCGATCTGAATTCTATGATCATTATAACGAAGTAATTGGGTAATAATAACAGTAGGTGTTGTAGAAAAAATGCATGCATGTTGACGTGTGATAATTCGAGTTTTGATCGATTTTTCGAAGTGCTATATAGAATTAGTGAACGATGTGATCTGTAATCTATACTCCTTTTGGTTCTTGCCAGGGTTTGTGCCTGCCAATTTCGAATTATTCAGAACTTTGCTTATATGCATTTGTGCCTTTCTAAGTCCTGCACCTGCAATTTTTTAGTGGCAAAGGGGGCCCCATTGAAAAATTCATGCAGAATTCTGCAGAAAAAAATCTCGCGGAAATAATTCTGCAGAAAAAAATTATTTTTCTGCACAAAGTTTTCATTTAAAAAATTATGCAGAAAAAATTCGGACCCCAACAAATTCTGCAGAAAAAATTCGGACCCAAAGTATTTTGCAGAAAAAATTAGGAACCCAAAAAGTTGTGCAGCAAAAATTCAGACCCCAAAAAATTTCGCAGAAAAAATTCGAACCCAAAGCATTCTGCAGAAAAAATTAGGACTCCAAAAAGTTGTGCAGAAAAAATTCAGACCTTAAAAAATTCTGCAGAAATAATTCGGACCCAAAGCATTCTGCAGAAAAAAATAGGATCCCAAAAAGTTGGGTAGAAAAAATTTGGACACAAGAAAATTTTAAGGAATAAACGATATCTACAGATACATACATGAATATATGTGCTAAAAATATAAATAAATAATCAATGCAATCACCATTTTCAAATACCAGTGTCTCAGATACGAATTAATCAAGATAGCTAGAGCCAACTAGAGCTGTTTTTCCAACTGTCTAGGTGACCCTGTGGGTAAGGCACCAATCTGTCAAACAGTAGACCATTGGTTCGATTCCTAGTAGTGCCAATTTTTATAACAAGACAATGGCAGAAAATCTTCTACAGCAATATGTATGCACAATTTATTCTACATAAAAAGGTATCAATTTTATGCACAATTTATTCTACATATCATTTTATGCACAATTTATTCTTCATATCATTTTCTGCAGAAATAGTTATGCACCATTTAATCTGCATAAAAAGGTATCAATTTTATGCAGAATTCTGCATAGATGTGTACAGAATTATGCAGAAAGATTTTTAATAGGCGGAGAAACTTGAAAATGGTGACGTAATTTTTAGGGGTAGGGGTAGGGCTGTTGGTTACACTGTGTTACAAGGAGGGGGGAAGGGGGTACAAAATGTGAAAATGTGGTGACGTAATTTATGTACGCTCCAATACATGTATTCGCAAAATAGGTACACTTATGATAATTGAAATACCCGCGAAACATGCATGAGCTTTGTAGTGTGACCAGATACCCTATTTCAATATAGGTACATCGAGACAGTGTGACCAGAAAGAAGGCGTGAATTTAATTTTTCATTTTGTCAGTCAATTGAGGCTCAGTGCGTGGAAATGTGCGATGAATTCGGTTTGATATCACCGCGTTTTGGTACGAAATGATCGAAAACTATGTTCATTCTGCCTCAATACTTGCGCCAAGTGCTACATTTCGCGTGATGCCATACGTAAACCTGAAGTGAAAGTTGATAACATGTCGGCGAGCGTTACCAGGCTTCGCCATAATTCGGCTTCCAAAAAACAGCTGAAGGAGAAGATTCTTCTGATTTACGAAGCTTTCTTCAGGGTGAGTTTTAGCATTTCCAACGAGATTGAGTGATTTCCCCCCTTTCTGATTTTGTTTTCTACGTACCGTCCAGGGTGAAGATGCGTCACAAGGCAATGCAAATTTTTGGGACGAGTTCTTCCTGCTGAAGCCCAAGATGCAGTACCTGTTGAATCAGTTTGAGAAGCTGAATGCGGATCAGCTGTTGAATTTGAAGGTATGCGGGAAAATTGAAAGGTGTTGTGTGAGATGGTATACAATGTATTCCTTTCGATACACCGTCAATTATTATGTTATACTGTATGCGACAATATTTTTGCGACCCTATACGAACAGTATAACATGTACTCTGGTGGAGGCATATGCTTGCTCAGTATCTATGTAAGTTGGGTACAGTAGCTGTAATTAGTTTGGGGATTGAGGGACCTGTCCAACTACATCACATATGTCAATCGTCGCCAGGACTGCCGAAAGCAATGCTTGCATATGCACTGGTTATTTAAAAATGGATGATGCTACAGCAAAAATCAGGGCAGAGTGGATCTTTTGGTTAAAGTACGACTTTTAATCATCGACAATGTGATAGCATCATAAAACTCGAAATATGGTGTACATTCAAACCTGGATAAATGCGATCTCATAGGATCCTCCCATTTATCATAGTATCCCACTAACCCGGGTTCATAATTGACTAGGCGCCACGGTACAGAATCGCAGCTACAGAGTTGTTGTTTTTTGAAATATGTAATTAATGAAATTAAAAATAATACAAGTAATACCACGTAATATGGAATTCTTCCCCGAGAATGCTGTTGATGCAGGCACTCTTCACGTCCGGCTATCGGCAATGAAGCTTCTTTGCAGCAGCAACTAAGAGCAGGAACCATTCCGTCTCATGCCATATGACTGACGCATTTCGGGGTTCATTTTTGCGACGCTCTCTCCTGAAATTGGCAATGCAGCAGCTATGACACCCTGCATGATCGATTCCCCCACTACCTGGCGGCTGGATTGTATTGGAACCATCTGTCGTGAAAGAGTCAACCGATGTGCCTAGAACCGATTCTTGTATTTGGCTGCCCTCGGCAATGTCGTAGAAGCATTTTTACTGACTGCTGCTATCAATGCACTTTCTTTGGGAAGATACACACAGTCTTAAACAACTGCTGTTTTTAAAATGGCATAATGTCATGTCATGAGTAACCCTGTGTGAAAGTGTTCTCATATTACCGGCTCAGTGTCATTGTCAATGATTTGGTACTGGCAGTACATTACCCAATATATGGATAATCGTCAATAACCGGATTCAACATGAAATTCAATCCCTAAGATGTTTTATTGTCGGTACATGTAGGTTATTCGTGAAAGTTATTGACTTTGTAAGGTCCGCACAAACGTTCTAGTTTTGAATCATATGTCTGATGTTAATTAACGCCCTGCATTTTAATAAAGAATATGTAATAGGCACCAAGCATATTTGTGCAAGCCAGTTGGCCTAAACCTATATAAACCTATACAGGCCTTGAAATCCATTAAGATTTTTGGTTTGTAAAGTCAAGCACGTATTAATATCGGAATTTCTTCTTTTAGGGTAACATCGCTTCTTTGTATTGCCATTGTGTGAAGGCCCTCAAGGAGGAGAAAGACATCAGAGTGGCCAATGCATTTCAGACGTTATGCGCATTGATTCGCGGTGTCTTCATGAAATCTGGAGGTGATCATGGCTTCGACGTGGTCAACATCCTCATGGGATTCGATGACGCAGAAAATCTGATGCAGACATTGGTCGAGCATTTGTGCAACTTCCTCACTGGCGACCACGTGGAGCCCTTGAAGAGGCTGAGCCTCAAACTTCTTCTAGTCATTGCCACGGTGAGCTATGATTGATTCTTTGGAGTTCAGGTGGAATGTAAATTACTTTAGATTTAGATGCTTTTATCGCCAAATGGTTTTGTGAGTCTCAGGCGCACCTTCTTGAGTTATCGTTTTTATTTGGCCAGGCTACCGATAATGTCAGCCAAAATATGCTGCTGGAATACTTGATGATGAACAGCGTCTTCGAGGCCATTGTCCAGCTGTTGGCAGATTGCCACTCTAGGCAGCAGCTTGGTTATGACGCTGTTTTGCTGTTGACCATCTTGGTCAGTTATAGGAAATACGAGGTAATTTGTTTCAGCTTTTGACTTTTTTCTGTTTGAAAAGGGATATGCATGTCTCAAAATATGCGATGTCATGCATGATGGGTTTTTGAACATTTTTAACAGTGACATAGCGAAAAAGTTGATAAACCCTTCAAAAATAAAAATCTTAATTTGTCGATAGGTCGATAGCCAACTCATTAAAGTCCTGAAATTGCAAAAAAATTAGTGTTTGGATCACTTAATTGTATGACTTTGGGCTGATCAATGGACAGTTCAGGGAAATGAAAAGCAAAAGTGGTTACAAAATTTTTTTATTTTTTTTATAGTCGATTGGACATTTTGCAAAGAAGTAGTATGATTAAACAAATATCTAAACTAACCAGTTGAAAATTTAATTATTTTATTATATGCTAGTAAATCTTAAGCCTTAAAGTGTTAAAATTTCATATGGTGAAAGTTATTAAAACAAGTTTTTAAGTCCTTGAAATGTCATTTATTAAATTTCTGTATCACGTGGACATCCTGAATCCTCAACATTTCTCGTTACCTTGTTATCAAATCGTGATTACAAGCTTATAGCTTCGGGACTAGAGTCCGACTTCCCTTATTCATTACTTACAAAAGTGTTTTCCAACATGCGCTCATTTTGCTTTTTTTAAAACTTATTTACAGTCGGCCAACCCATATATTGTGAAGCTATCGATTTTGGATAATGAGCTGGCTTTAAACGTAAGTAGATGCATTTGTAATAATTTTCGTTTTCTAGACATCAACAGGTACAAAAAATTTTCTCGTTTAACTTTCTTTAAACTTGAATCTTATTTGGAGTGTATGAAAATATATCATAGTGTCTGTATTTTTTGTTTTTTAGGGTTATGGACAAGTTGTTTCGTCTTCACTCGCTGAAATAAATAGGTAATTGTGAATTTTCTGTCTTTCCCAATTTGGTGTGCCACAGCTTAATAAAAATGCTGTGTTTGACAAGCATGTTCAAACACTAGCAGCTATTAAAAGTAAACACAGAAAACCATCATCCTTCAAATTTTCCAAACATAGTTTCTTCAAACTCAATTAGGTCATCATGGTCTTTATTAATGGCATGCACGTCCATATATTTGCTTACTTTGACTTTCAAGCATTCAATTACATCTATCTTCCACGCAGAAAATATTGCTTGAAACTGGCTGAGCCGAAAGGAGGCTTGTTTTCGACCATAACTAACATGGTTGGGAACATGTTTGTTGCCGATGATGGCGATTCGAAGCAGACATCAGTGCGGGCCAATGATGCTGTTCTACTAGCCTTGTATGAGGCAATTCATTTAAATCGTAATTTCATCACAACATTAACCCACGTAAGTTCTGACATATCTAATCCGATTTATGTGATTAAACACGGAAATTTGCAGGCCTTACCCGAATATTGCTGTAACCCACAAAAATCTAACTTTCAGGAGAGCAAAAAATGACCGATTTCCTAACCTTAAGCAGCATATTTTAAGGAACGGTGTGGTGATTCTTGTTATCTGAAACCACAAACTAACCAGCCCAGCTTATTGTAGATATTTGTTTAAACCCTGTTCCACCTTAATGTTACTTTAGCCAAAATTATTGGTAGCAACGTTATTCAGGTGAGGTCTTCAGTTTGCAGATGTCTGTGCTAGGACCCTTTTTCTAATTATTTTTCAGTTATTTTATGTGTAAACGTTGTTGAAAAGTTTGAGAACAATGAAAGTATCGATTGTTTTAGCATTGCGAATGCAGCTTTTTCACCACAAAGTACTGAAACCTTTGATTTCCCTGCTTTGGTTGAATTTGAAATTCTGTTACCTGTGGCAAACTTAAATTTTTTGAAAAAGTATATTCCAAATTTTTTGAATCGCAAAGCGTCGCGTTAAAGGGATTCACGGTCAAATTTTCACATTTTTGTTGCTGAAAAATACATAATGCAAACACTTTCCTGAAATCTTTTTGAAATAACCATACTGCATGCAGTTAATCTATCAATGTAAATTTTACATATATAAAAGGGAAATAAGGTGTGGTTTTTTATCATTTGCACGTTATGGAGTTCCAATATTCTGAACATCTAAACTGAAGGATCATTTCCAATAAAAAATTTACCATACCAAGTTTATGATCTTTCACCTCCACACATCATCTCAAATTTAATATTTCAAAAGTGCTAATCATGCATTTGATTTCCTTATTGTTAACTGACTAATACAATATGCAGAACTTTAATGCCTATATATTGACCTCTGATAGCCCATATTTAATTGACTAAGAATCAGTAAAATGGCATTATGAATCGTGGTTGTAATTAATTCTGTTTTCTTTGCAGTCTCAGCCGGAGACGAGTAGCCCTCCCAGTCCCACGAATGATAAACCAGTGCAAGTCGAAGCAAATGTTACCAATGCCAGCATGCCTCCTGGGGATGCACCAGAAGTGCAAACCACTCCATCCAACCTTCTGGTTACTTTTTTGGAATATTGCTCAATCGTCATGCAAAATACCAAAGGTAAGAAAGTGGATTGGAATTTGAAAATTTTCCCTTTGAATTATGAGCAAGGTTGATTTCCCTAATGGATTTTGTTTTTCCTCTTAGAAGAGGGAAACTACATCAATGTAAAGTTGTGCTTCATTATATTGACATGCATCGCTGAGGTAGGAAACAGTACATCTTTTAATGCATGGAGTAGCATGTAATGAATGTAATGGCAAGGGTATCGAGCAGGTTGGTCATTTGGTTAATGTCTCCGCCTGCGGTCGGGAGAGCTGGGTAACAAAAAAACAGTAACAAAATTTTTAAAGATGCTAATACTGTATGGGACATATACTGTCCATAGTATTCCTTAGTATACTCAGCACCAGATTCAAGGGATGGTCGGGCCCTCGGGGGTTCCGGGATTCCAAGGGGCCTTGGTGGGGGAGAAAGCTGAAGAGATTACATATTTTTTTACCCAAAAATTGCTCTTAACAGGCCTGTATGGGCCCCTGATCAAGCATGGATTATGGGCACTTTTCACAATTTACCCCTTCAGAGTTACTAGAAATTTTAGTGCCGTGCATGCAGAGGACCAGTGCAGACCTGTTGATGGGGCATTCCTGGGGGAAAGGGCAAAAGAACTAAATCTGACATTACCATGACCTCCATAATTGTCCCCAGAGGTTCCCAAACCATTTCACAGTAAAAATGCAAAATTTTGCCCAAATTTTTACAAAATTCGACATTTTTCCATCCTCTTTCTAATGTGGAATCAGTGACTCCCTAGATCCGCCACTGGTGCACAGATTGTGTAAGAGAGCGTTTCCCCACCCTCCTTCTCAATAGGGAAATTTCATACATTTTTTATGGGGTTGAAATGAAGTTGGGTACTTACACAAATGTGTAATATCCTGTTTTTTTAAAAAAACGGAAATTCCGTCGGCACCTCAAAATGCCACCAGACATTTTATTTGACGTCACTGCTAGGAATCAGGTATTTGACGAAGCGATAGAAGGCGGCAATTTTCAATGCATAATCGACTGTACATCGATGCTTTACAAAGTGTATTCTGTTTCGATATTTGGATTCCTGCGATTTCAATCGCTCAAAGGAAAAATGCAGATTTTAAATTCAAAGGTCGGTAAAACCTTTGATCTGCCTGAATATTTACCACCTGAATTTCAGCTTGAACACCAAAAGAAATGTTCGGCCTGAGTTCACCAAACCTGTTCACACCATATTTTTTCAAACTTTTGGTACTCTTTAATTCACTGTACAGTTGCTACAGTAGTACCACCGTGTGGACGATATTTTTTCCGATTTTTAAAAAAAAATCCAAATTACATACTTATGCGTTGAGTTATCAACATGCGTAACGGCTATTTTGTTTTCCGTTGAGTTATCAACATGCGTAACGGCTATTTTGTTTGGTCATTGATTTTTCCTTTTATAAACATCTAAGTATGAGAACATTATGCACATTTAACGACAGAAAACGACTTCAATTTATTGCTCTGGTAAGCTTATTTCTAAATAAATCCTTTTTTCGCTTTTTGGCAAGTTATGAAGTTTCCATGTTGTACACCGTATACAATATGCGATCATAACAAAGCGAGCATCCCTAAAAGGCCTAAGCAGCTTGATGGTATCTTTAACCATGTCAACTATTGGACTATAAACTACATCACACTACCATCTTCTCTCAGTGATGGATCTGGTGGTGGATAACATTGACTTGCTTTGTCTGAGCACTTTGTATTACGGCTGTTTGACTGTATGAGTTGAATACCCCTTTGAAGCCCTACATATAGGCTTACGTTATGTTGATTCACAATTATGTTCAGCAAGCATTTGTATTTTCAAATTCCCTTGACAGCTAGAGATTAGAGGGCATAGGGAATGCAAGCTGAACAGGTCCAACTATAATGCAAGCTGGTGGAGGTGACAATATACAATCAAATGACCTGGAATGATTGACACAAGATGTAATGTTTTCCTAAACACTGGAACAATTTGCTCCACTTAACCTACTCTGATCGTTTTCTGTTGATGATAGGTTTTGGTCCATGGAATCAACACTCACTATTTTTGTGTGATCGTTCCATTCAACGCCCTTAACATGTGATGAATGAGAGAACTCCAGAAGTTCAGCAGTTTATGAGATACTCACAACGCTGTTTCTAGCACCTGTGATCAGGCCTTGGTCAAAATCACTTAGAAAGCTTATTTTGTCTATTTTTTTTGCAAATTATACTTGCAGAAGTTAAAAAGCCCATTTCTAGTCACTTGGGTTACTAATGTGATGGGTACTTCTAATGAATTGCTAACTCATTATGCGGTGTATGTATGTGCGATTTGACGGCTTTTAATTTATGCCTGCTCACAGTAAGAACTATGATAACCACGGCTACACTGTGTTAGTTACACTGTTAGTTCATCAAAGCGAATGTGGAAACACCACCTCTGTCAGATATGGTGAGGCTTCCTTGTGCCGAATTGGCAGGACCATCATGCTACGGAGTAATTGCTTTTCATTCCTCATGTACATTTAACTGTCCAAAATCACGCCTACAATGGCATCATCTGGGACACCCTTTGGTACAACTCAAAACAACAAATTAAATGACATGTTTTCCTGAGCTGAATAGCCACTTGAAATTTATGATCCTATTACAGTGTTCTTTTATCTACATCATCAAAGTCACGTCACTACTCACCAATCTAAATTCACTCAAGGTAGCTTTAATTGAGTTAGAAGGCCAATTGTCAGAGTCTTTTTGAAATGAATGGACAGTTTATTAGCAATACAACTGCCATTCTACATGGGCTTACGTCAGCTTAATGCTCAATGCTGTAAATGCTTCTTAACTTGGGTCTTTCTACTGCTTCGATTTCTGATATGGCTTGTGCTCAGTGGAGAGAAACACCAGTAAACCAGGACTCATTGCTGCAGCAGCAGTAAACCTGTTACCTTAGTCTGTGTAAATGAAGATGAAAATTTGCCTGTTCATCATGGTGTGGGTGTAAACACCAGCAGAGTTCCCACTTTCACGAAAGTCAGGGATACTTCGTGAAATGATCGGATAAATTATTTGCTGTTAAAAATATGCAAAATTGTGTTAAAGTGCCAGAGTGCGGATCCATTTGTTGTAGCAGGGATACCAATAATCATAGGTGAAAATGGTCAACATCAATTGCTTTAGTTGTAAGTGGCTTCCAGGTGTGCCACAGAGAGAGATACGAGGTTGTTTTTTGGCTAGGCCCACAAAGGGCACTTTCGACTCCAATTGAAATAGCCGTTTTGTCCCAATTCCAAATGTGCAGGTCCATGATTTTTGGTTGGAACCCTGTCAAGGGTTGCACTGCAAACAGTTGGCTGCTTGCCATATAAAGTGTTGTTGTCTGGGGTCTCTGCAACCACATTTGAGCCGAATGTGTCCATATAAGTGGCACATCTTCTTCACACACACCCTGTATCTTCAAGTTTGTGAACAAAACATTTCAAGTTGTCAGATCTTTCCACCTATTCCAGGAATATCTGAGGTATGCTCGAACATAAAAAGGTTTCTTCAGTTAACACCATAAAAAACTACATGATACATATGCTGGTACATCCCCTATCCTTCCTTTATCGCGGTGCCCTAGACCCTCGGTATTTAAACTAGGTTTCTACAAAGCATACATCCAACAATTGAGAACAATGTTGTTGCTTTGACCAACCCAGTCTGAGATCCTATTTTACGGTCACTAGATGGGATGGCGTATACTGCAGTGATTACTTAGGATCTGGAGAATCACTGTTCTAGGGCTTGCATGGCACGCAGCAGAGAATTTATTAAAAAATCCTTTAATCTTATTTGTTCCGAGCAATCGCCCCAGCTACTTGCTCTTTTACAGAACAGCCAATGATGCATTATATTTCATGGCAAAAAAATGCACTTTACAGGCTCAAGTAAATGATTTCAATCTTCTTGTACATGTATTGGAATTCTTTGCTTTCACTGCACGTTGCAGCAATATAACTGTTGGTAGAAAATTGTTTGCATTGGTGCAAGGCTAGTGCGGAATTGGACCCAATAGTTTTAGCGATCTCATTACTCATTTAATCACTCAAATATCAGTTTAAGCTGTCTTTTGTGCTTGGGATATCGCCTTTGGTCGTGCTAATTAACACCACTTGGAAACAAGTTGATGCTGTCCTATGCCGGCCATGATGTGGATAAAATCGTCATTATTTTTGGACGCAGCAAACATCGCATCCCAGTTGATAGATGACTTGTTTAGACTATAACAGTATGGCAGGTCCCATCAACACATTTCTCCAAGGCTTTGTTTAGTCTTTCACATGCCTCTGGGTTGATAGCGTTGCATGGCAGATGGTATACGACAACCAGACGGACAGATCCAGTAGAAGTAGCTAGGTTGACCACCAGGACCTGAGTCTAGCTAATGTTGCACCCAAGTGGAGAACGTGAGGTGTGGAGGTTAGCTTTCACAAAAATGCAGACACCTCCACCACGCGTGTCGCGATCTTCTCTATACATTCGGTGGCCAGGAGGGGTTACGAATGCATCTGGGATTGACTCGTGATGCCATGACTCCGCAATACATATGCCGTCATAGGAGGACTGTGCGACAATATCGTGGATCAGGTTGATCTTGTTCATTATGCTTCTGGAATTGAGAAAGATGCATTTTATTCCTGGCACAATGTTGGTGGTATTGGGGGCCACTACACTATGTAATCGCCTGGGGTCAGAGGCCCTGCCGAGGCTTCGGTATGCCAGGAATACCAGGGTTACGGCCTACGAAGGGACGTACGTAGATGTGAGCAGGCCAGAAGGCACCACTGAGCACTGAGGCAGCATCACTATCATTAATACGGAGAAATACTGCTGCGGAGTTTGGGTTCCTGAAGGATACTAGGTTAGAGTATTCAAGCACTGATACTCCCACGCTTTCTACGAAAGCTTTCACACTAGTTGCATTATCCAAGGCAGCTTCTGAAGGTAGGTTTCCCACATATATTCTTGCCTTGGGGGGCCATCCTTTGAGCAAGGAGACGTCTTTCCGGGTTCCTTTAATTGATGGAGCTTTGATTGTGGATTTCCTGCTTTTCTGGTGTTCCACCAACTGATACTGCGAGGCTGATAGGTTGGCTGGATCGGACATGGTTTTCATTGCTGGTTGATGGTGCGATAGGCCACCCTCGACATTATCCGTACCAAGGGTAACATTAATCCTGCATTAATTAAAGCTTTCCTGTGGAGGATTTTGCTCCACATGGTTACTGCTGGTTGTGGGGTCAGTCTGTCTAGGACCCAGGTCTTTCTTAGATGCAAAGGCAGGCTTGTTTCGAGGATTCCGTTTGGTCTTGATAACGTCAGCAAAAGATGGGGATGTTGAGACACTGCACTTTTTCTCCAATATATGGAGGATGTTTTCTTCGAATGACAATAATCGATTTTCCAGGGACAGGTGTAGCTGCTTGAATTTCACCTCTATGGGTAGATTTTCATTGCCATCCCTGGTGTCTTTTGTGCTTTTACTGGTGTGTGTGGACCTAACATTTGGCCAGAGCAGGGGTCAAATAGTGGTTCTATGCACTTCATCAGATTGTTGATATTAGTTTGGAATTCTTCTTTGTCACCTTTGCTGGCAGATTTCTTGCCACACACACATGAAAACAAACGTTCCAGGTTACTCACTGCCTTCAAGATGGTCCCGAATCACAATGGGGGATGTCTCGTCCAGCAGCTCGGCAGGACTGTCTTCTTGCCTGGCCTCCATTGAGGTGTTGATGTTGGATACAAAGTCGTTTATTTGTCCCTACTAACGACGACAGTTACTGGGATTTCATTTTATTTGTCGGGTACAATTCTGCTAATTCAGTTGATTATAGACTTTGCCATAGTCTATACATGCATGGCCATGTGGTCGTCACGTTGAAAATCAGCAATCTTTGCTGGCCATGCGGTCGCCACGTTGACACAATGATTTAGAAAAAAAGATTAACAGTGCTGTGTAGGGCTACGTCCAGAAAGACATCTCAAAACATCAGAAGTGAATTTGTAAATTGACTATCATTGCTTCGCAAATAGGCTCATAATAACGAACATTTCGTGTAACTTCTTCGAATATTTAGGTAGTATAATGGCAATGTCAGTAATCACTTGTCAAATCTTTGTTTTTTGAATAGACATGTCAACCAATTAAACCTGGCATTTGAAGGTGTTTCTAATGATGGGCATCTTGATAACAGGAGATTTCCAATGTGAAAGTGTATTTGGGTGTCAAATTTGTAATGTCGTACAGACGAACCTCATTACGAACGCCAAGGTGATGGGAAATTCGTTCGTTATATCGAGATGTCTGTTTTTACACATTTTTTTTTCGCTTATAGGCGGCTTTCATGGCTTTTTATGACACCTAACAGTTTTTAAGCCCCGACAGTACTTCTGTCATCTACTGCACAGCATAATTACAATTAAAGTCGGCTTCATTTTTACTTTGATCGAAGTGAACCACACAATAGAATAGTCACATTTTCAAGTCAGTCAATTAACGCCAACTGGCGCGAAGAACAAAAGTGTTTTTCACTGGGTGGCGATCAATTATCCTACGATAATTGAGAATTACTGAGAATTTGGGTAATTGTTATGTTTAAGCAAAAAAATTTCTGATATTTCTAGCAAATTTAGCGACTGTTCTGAAACATTTTTCTAGGGATTGGGGACATAAAGCATCAAGTATTAAACATTTATTGTTTCAAAACTCATTTTTGAAAATAGTTTTAAAAGTTAAATCTAAGTTAAATTTACATCAAATTTAGCAACTATTCTGAAGCAGTTTTATAATATGTTAAATTTACATCAAATTTAGCAACTATTCTAAGGCAGTTAGTTCTAAGCAGAAAATTGCTCAAAAAGGAATTATATGTATAGCATAAATGTGAATTAAAAATCATTGTCAACTACTAAGAATGTCACTTTAAAGTCCTAAAAGGTCCTAAAATTTAATCTAAAAAAGTCCTAAAAAGTCCTAAATATTGGATCTCAGAAATCGGTCGCCACCCTGCTGATAAAAAAACGTCCAAACCCGTTATATTTTTCAACCCAGCGTCCCCATCCACGAAGGACATGACCGAATTACGCAAATTTGCCGTTCGAATAGACGTTCGCTATAAAAAGTTTTTAGTATTGTAGGATATTGAAGGGATCAGTTGAACCGTTCGTTATACTGAGGTTCTAATACATTAAAGGTATAGGTATTTTGGCTGGAACCAGCCACTCTGTTCGTTATATCGTTGTGGTCGTTATATAAATGCTTCTTATAACGAGGTTCGACTGTATATATATGATTTGAACAGGCTTGATAGGTACTCCGTTGTTTGTTTGAGATTTTCCTACGATTATGGAAAATAATTGAACATTCACATTCTGGAGCATTGCGAGCGATTGGGTAGGTCAAATTCAGTTTTGTTTTCACCAAAACAATCACATGCTATGGGTTTTCTTTGACAATTTGAAAGTTGGTTGCAGTAAGTGGGTGGGTTGCTGTCTCTTGAAAAGATCTTCGAAATTGTTCCCCCTAAGTGCGAAAAACAACGCCAAACATGATGATTCTACCATAGTTTTTGCATAATTTTACCTAATATATGTGGAAAGTTTTTAAAAAAAACATCCTGTATAACAACACTGATGTTTTTCTATTGATCGGTGTTGCACCCGCCCACACCTACAATGATCTCTGGCAAGATATGCTAAATTGAAAACATCAAAGAGAAACTTCAAATAGATAGTTTACTCGAAAAAACGCAAACAACAGGGTAGGGGACTAGTGAGTTTAGCAAGTCTGCCTGGTATTCAGGAGACAAGTACACTGTAAAAACAAATGTCTAACTTTCAGACACTTAAAGTGTATTTTCGTTGTAGACAGGATTCATACTTTTAGGCCGTCTTGAAATTCAGTGTCTTAAATGTATACCCTACAACCGTCTTAACATTTCTAATTTCAGTTACGTAA
>JAQFYZ010002745.1:0-15751 GCA_034695085.1 Cylindroiulus punctatus | reverse complement strand
TGTATACGTGCATTTTTTGGTTAGCTAAACTAAATCCCTTGTACTCTGTAGTTTACTTTGTGAAAATCTACCATTATACATACTTCCAGCAAATACAGCTCATAAACTTATTCATGTACTTTAAAAAATAAATTTTCAAAAGGCCCCGCGGGGAAACTTTGCACAGGGCCCCGCAAATATTCGGGCCGGCACTGCATGTTCCTATACATGTACGATCTCCGAAAATGATTTAAGGATAGGGTACATGTAGCTCTTGCAAAATAAGAATAAATGATAAAAAGCTGATTTTTTGTACAAACTCTGGATAGGTAGTGTAAATTGATTCTGATTACCACTACGTAGCCACGCAAGCTTTAACTTTACATGAACTTTAAGCCTGTAAGTCAAGCACGTGCATTAAACCTGGTGCCACCTTAACTTGAATAAGGGAGTTTCAATCAAACCAAGCAGACAGATCTGTACAGCTTGTTATGGAGCAGAGGATGATGGCCGGTGCTTTGAAACACCATCACCAGGTGACAGTTTCAGCCATCATGTAAACCCAGATACATGTGACTTGGTGGACTACACTGAGTTTGCATGTACCACTCTCAAATAGTAATTTTAGTGTTTGCAACGTATAGTTTACTAGATTTGCATTCAAATTCGCGTTTTTGCAAACAATTGCACCGGTGAAAATGCGCATCTCTGACCTCTGACCTTCGCCATTGTCACCACCATGACGGATATCCAAATCTGGCTGGCAAAAAAACCAGAGCGGTAGTGGGTAGGGCAAGCATCACAATCGCTGGCATGCAACTAATGTGGAACTCCAGGAAGCTCGATTTGTTGGCCACAAGATGAGGACTTTAAAGACTTAAATGGGACAAAATATCGATTTAATTAGACGCGATTTGCGGAACGGCCATTTTTTTCCGACTTATTTACACATTGTTTTCGTGGGATTTGCGACGGCCTGACTCGTCACACCAGGCTGGTTTTGTCGCTCGAAGTTCAAGCTTGTGGGAATTAATTTCGGATTATTTATTCAGATTTTCGAATTAAGCCTGCGGTCGTTATGTCAATGTTCGCACATTTAAATTTTTTTTTAAACGTTAACGTCAACTTGCAACCGTGTGATGTGTCTAATGAAAATATTCACCAGAAAGTAAAGTTGATGACAACATTTCAACAAATAATTCAGTAAAGACTTAAATCAGATGACCTTGATGTCTACATTCAAGCATTCTTACGAAATACAGTGTAAATGCACCAACCATGATTACTTGATAGTCATTGGGATATCCCAGGCAACACAAATCAATGCATGCCACAGAAGTCAAAATGGCATCATTTTAAAGAGCATAATGGGAAACGAACATTTAAAACATTCTAAAATTGCAATCAAACACCATAACAGTGCACTGAACATTAAATAGAAAATAATCATTTCGATAAGGTTGTTCGTACCTTAATTTTTTAAGGGTGACCTACCTTAGTCATAGCCTTATATAAGACATTCGTTTATCTAAGCAATATTAAGGCATACATGTAAACATGTTTTACCTGCACTTAATCGCAAACAGGCTTTTCCCAGTTCAATTCTTTAGTTGACTTAATGTCTGGTTGACTTCAAGTTTGCTCTAGTCAAGTCATGTTAATGTAATTAAAAGGTTTACTTGGATGACTTACTTTACAGCACGTCACTAACAGTCTGCTTAATTGTAATAGTGATGCAGATTTTACAACAGGTATTGGTCAAAAGGGTCATTTTACAATAGGTTTACATGTATATTACTTGTAGGGTTATCTGCTTACAAGTACATGTCAATTCCCATATTTTTATTTTACATGTACATTACTGATAATTCCTTTACTTCCAGGAATTCCAGCACTTACGAGATGGTCATGGTACTTATGTAGCTGGCACAAGTTCAACATAAGAGTCGGTCATCTCAAACTATCTGATTACTTGAGCTGTTCGACCAGAGAGCTGTTTAAAGAATTTGCTTTGTTCGTTCGGCTCGAGTTATTAGGTGGATTATAAGCACCGTATTATTTCTTACCAACAAGATCTGCTGTGGTCCTGCGGACACTAGCTGAATATTTAGTCCTAACTAAATGACTACACCTGAGCTTGGAACAATGACGTGAACATCGAATCGCATTCAACTTTACGACGGGCATGTTTGTCTCATGACTTTCAGTCACATTTTGGTTACATGCAGGTCAAAGTTCGCATTGCATAGAATTTTTAGTTATGTTGCATGTTTGTGTTTACTTCGATTACATTATGGCCACACGCAATGGGCTAGCTTATGTTACTATTAATTCTGGTTTGAATAAAGTTTAAACTTACCTCAACTCGTAGATTATGTAGAAATCAGATCATCAAGAATGAAGACTGTCGGTTGGAACGCAAATTTCTTTGGCCGGCCAAGTGGAGAACAGCAGCCAGAAAGGTCAAATTACTTCCATTTTGTGAAAATTCCAGCTGTCCAAAACATATGGCCGTAAATTCCAAGCTTCATAAGGACGATGAGGTCTTCATCGGTAGGTCAATCGTCGTAAAATGTATGGTGACATCGTGACACAATCTGTTTTAATTGACGTTCTCTCCGATTGTCGACTTGCGATGAAAAGATTATTGAAAATGATGCACATTGAACGAATTATTCTGCAATGGAGGCCGCCATCTTGTTTCGAACTGAGCGCGACGCCCTCTAGCGTCAGCCTTCAAAACTCATAAAAATGTCTGCAATGTTTCTTTCATTTTTTTGCCAGCTACTCGATTTTTGAAAAATATCACGATCTGGTGAAATCATCGAAGGTCGAACCGTTTTGAATTAATGCCAGAACATGCAAATTCAAACGTGAACTTTTGAATTTTTACAAACAGCCTAATGCTTCATTCACATTTGTAATTTTTGACCACGTACGGAGATAATTTTTTCTTCTTATGGAGGTTTTTGCCCAACTTTGCCCAAGGTTTACCTACATAAAATGGAAAAAACTTCTTCCGTACGTGGGCAAAAATTACAAGTGTGAAGGCACCATTAACATAAAAACAGAAGTTTCAGAAACTGGGTAAACCTGCACAGCTGATGGCCATGTATTCTACATGGATGAAATATTTTCTACAATTCTACATAAAACATCATTAAGTTCAGTGCTTTTCATAATCAAGAATTTACCTGAAATTAATCTGTGCGTATTATTTCCAGAATAACTAATACATGTACTAGTACATGTGGCAAAGGAAATATTTGCTGAAAATCGAACCACAGCAGATCAAGATTTTGCATTTTTGGGCATTTGTTTTAAAAAAAGCTCCATGAAATAAAATAATGCCAGAAAGCGCAGTACATGTAGGTAAAATTTGTTGACAGCTTGTACATGTATGTAACTTATGCATATTCGTTGTTGACAACGAATATGCATAAGTTACATACAAATACAGGGTATATTTATGACCCATCAGAAAATAAAAATAATGTGCAACAGTGAAATATTCACTCAGAAAAATAACTCAAAATTATTATGCAATTGTCTGAAAAAATTCAAATGTTGCTAAAATGACGTCGTGCAAGCAGAGAAGTGACAAGAGTCGAATAAGATAGGCCATGAGCAATTTTATTGACATAAACGCCCGTGGAAACAGAAAAACAAGTTCCAAAAGTCAACGGATTCTTAAATTAGCTACGGCACACATATATAAATACAATGGAGAAACGCCATTACATCTTTGGTTCTTAAATAGCCTATATCATAAATAGTGCGCTGCAAGTCCATATCGGTCGACATATAGGAAGGTGCCGACGACATAGTTTTCACATCGAACTGACCGGGTGATCCAGACCGTCCATAGAATATCCATTCACAAATAACAAAAACGAGAAGGGCTTTGTAAAATCGGTGCAAAGAACGCGAAAAATAGAGCATTTTTGTAAGGGGCTCCACACGGGGCGTTGGCATCAGAGGCCAACTTCACCCAGAAGCTGCTAAAGACAGCTACGATATCATAGTCTTAAGTTACGACAGGCGCCATCCTTCGCAGAAGGAAGCAAACGAAAATATTCAGATAAACTTTCTTGGAAAGTCGCATCTGCAAAGACCTGCCCGGTTAACCGAGCTTGAGCCCGATTAACCAGCTGCGGTTCGGGTGAGTGGGACGAGGAATGCTGGGCCAGACGCCACCTAACTAGTAACTACGTACCTAACTACGGTGGCCAACTACCGACACTTGAGGCAACTAGGGTCACACTACGCTAAGTGGTTCCTTCGGCGAAAATCCCTTAGTGTCCTCGCGCGTTGGCTATACTACGGTATATGCCCTGCTCTGGCACACAATCATAAACTTGAGAGGGTGGACTTCTCCTAACAGCTTTCAAGCTGAAAGTGATTGCCTGGCCGATGAGCAGCTAAATAAAGAAGATGCATTTTTAGGTTAGATCAACTAGGGCAGGTGTCATTATTACATCTTAGACAAGTAGTTGAACATGTGCACATTTGGAGTGGGTCATATACCGTAATTTATCCTTAAATTTGCATTTTCCTAAAAATGACGGTTGCCAAACTGGGCCGCAACCACGAAATAAATTCTCGTTAGAATTTACAGCAGCTATATCATTGGACACTGTAAAGGGATATTCCTCGACAGAACCCAACGGGCCGTGGTGTCAGTCACCACATCTCTACACACCCGTAAAAATACTCTTGCTAACAATGGTGCAATGGGGATAACGACAGATGCTAAGCGTGGACAAGCTGCGCGGCTAGCTAAAGAGCTCTTCAGCTCGTAGCAGGACATCAAAAGTTGGTCAACATTAACATCGCTTTGGGAGGGCTGTCAAGGAGCAGCCTATTGAGCTCTTGCTTGAGAACAGCATTGCTGCTATCCTCATGCAAGAGTGCAGGAAATGCCCCTTCGCAGCCTGGTTCTGAGGTAAAGAATATATTAATATGCTACGCCTCGCACAGCCAACATGTCCTACTAACACTTATGTTGTCCATGGCAAGTTCGGCACGTTCTGAAACTGCAACACGAGTCCGTAAACATGGCAGGTGCCAGAACAATATTGCGAGCGCTTAGATTGCGTTATCCGTGTTGACTTGAGTTTCCGAGCATGTCCGATGCAGCTGCCAGATGTCCGCGAGACTGATTGTTTATGAACTATGTACAAGGAGGGACAACACGCATCAGTGGGTCTACAGAAAATGCATTCCAATGAACAGAAATGGAATAAATTACATGAAAACAATGCGGCTTCTGAGAAAATATCACAACGCTAGAACGTCACCTTGCCACCGACATAACGCTAACATCAACTTAGCCGAGACGCTCATGCAGTCAGCGAACGAGAATACACAGCTTAAACTTTATAAGGTCAACGGTACAGTGTAACTTGCCAGAAGAGCTCTTGGTGGCAGAACAGCGGAACCGCGTGGCCATGATGCATAGCTGGTTACAGATTCGGAACGTTTTTTTTTCCAAAGAAGTTTTTACCAAAAGCCCTTCCGTCGGAACACCGTTCGCGCAGTAAATCATGAGAAACTCCAATGGGTTGCGCCAAGCATAACAATAATGCAAACTCGATAGAATCTTTTTTGGAAAAAAGTAAAAGATGGCTAATTTGTGGGATGGAGTATAAAGTTGATCGGGTTCAGAAGGTGCCGGTCACTGCCGGTGAGGCTCGCAGCCCAGGTCCAAAACAACGGTTCGCACACAGAAGCGGAACTCGGAATGTGGGTCCAGCCTGACTGCTCACTAGACCCGAGTACTTTTTGCTCGAACCTTAGGTGATCCTTGGCATGGAACCGAGCAAATGCCCGAAAGGCCTCAAAGCTTGGCACAGCTGCAAAAATCGGTACTGAATGCATCCATTCAGGTTTTGGCAAGAGACGCCTTGCTGTAGAATTGAGTGACTTGGCCACATCAAACCTTTTAAATCCAGAAACTGGACAACAGGATTTTGGATGAAACAAATGCAAGACTGCCTCCGCTCACTAGCTTGCCTATGCTTTTTGGTTATAAAAAAGAAAATACAAGTCAGTCCAAGACTTGCAGTATTCTTATTTAGCCAAATCGATCAGCCATAAAGTTCAAGCAAATACCTACATAAATAGAAATTGAAAACATACTCCTATTGGAACAGGAGAGCCCTTTGAAAATTAAGTTTCAATTTCCTCTCCATATCTGATCATAGGTACGAAACTTACTGCTGGTGCTTACTTTAACCGAAATTTCGTTATCGGCACCCTACTTCGGTTAAGTACCCGGGCTTGTGTGAAGGCGAGTCGTCTGCACCAGACCAGTTTATTCTAGGCCTTCGCGGCGCAGCACCTTCAAAACGCTGGGGTGTAAGATTAAAAAATGAAAAGGTAAAAAGTCTAAAATAGAGGTATGTCTGCTACTACCAATACCACCAACTCCTCGAATCCGGCTCGGCAGCCTGCGCTGCAGCGGAACTACGAGCATCTCCCTGGGCACCCTCGGCCAGTCGTCTCCAGGGAAATCTCCTCGAGGGATGGTCAATCTTCAAAAACGCCCCGCAGGGTTCACCCTGCTGGCCGGCCACGGCAATCGCCTATCCGCGCAACATGGCGGTGGCTGCCGTGCCGAAGGGGCCTGAGAAAAACGCATTTCGACATCAAGAGCGGATCACGGCTCAAACCACGGCTCACTTCACGTGCTCGGACTCGGCCAGCACGTCTTGCAGCAGTCGGCACAGGTTGTCCAGGCCCAGTAGATAGCCGTTGTCCGGGCCGCGGTGGACCGTGGCATCCCCCATGTAGCCCTCATACGTGGTGTGGGCGAAGTCGATCATGCGCACGTCCACCTCGGCGTCGCCGCCACGCTTATAGTCCGGCGCGGAGTGGTAGCCGCAGTCCATGGAGGAGTCCAAGTCGGCGCAGCTCTCCGCCGTAGAGTCATTGGACTTCTCGTCCATGGCGTCGGGGCAGCCGGAACTCGGCACGGGGTCCCTGCGGGCCTCCTCGGAGGCCATGTCCCACGAGCCGGAGAACTCTGTCTCCGAGTCGCAGCAGCTGTCGCCGCAGTGGCCCGGCTCCTCGTTGCAGCAGCCCTCGTAGAGCACCAGCAGCGAGCTGGAGTAGAAGCGGAACGAGTTGTGCTTCTCCAGTGTCTGGCGCAGGCGGCGCAGCTTCTCGATCACCTTGCAGATGACCTGCGTACGCATCTTGAAGCCGTTGTGGAAGAAGTCGTTGAGCGACTGCTTGAAGCCGTCCTCGTCCAGCCGCCGGCCGTAGTACTTGTCCTTGAACAGGTACATGCCCAAGTCGGCCTGATAGACCTACGTCAGGAAACCGAAGAATTAGATCATGGAAATGCCAATGCCTGCAGCGTTTCAAGTCAACCTTATCAAACAATGGAAGGTTACCTGCATTCCACACAGCCTCACTCCCAGGTTGCCCGAGGTGCTACGCTTGCATTTGTCGATGTGGCGGTGGCGCTTCTCCTCGGGGGCATCGTCACCGTGCTGCCGTGTGCCCATCTTCAGGTCCAGAATGCAAGGGCGGTAAAATTTGGACGCCACGTTTTCCAACAAAAGGAAATCTGAACGGTACCGTCAAGGATTGTAACAGAAGCCAATCGAAACAACAAGATGATTTTATAATTGTTCCATCATAAAAATACAATAGCAAGCAAGCCTATTTCTGTCAAGCCTTTGTCTATTGATCGGTGCGCACCAGCAATGTTTTGTACATGAGATCTTAAATGTATGATGTAACGTGTAAGGACAATGAAGAAATCTAAATTCTTAGCAACAAATAGCTGTGGTATTCGTCATGGAAGAATACTGCGCACGAGAATGCAAAAGCCGAAAATTTCCCTGAACTAGAAACAATAACTTGTTCCTTGACATACAAATTATTTTTCTGGCTCCGACTTGCTATCGGAATCCCGTCAAGGATTCCGAGAAGCCGAGCTCCGCAGGAGCAATGGGGAGCAACTAAGTGTGGTTGTTGAAAGAGACATGCATAAACGGCAATAACCCCCTGCCTATCAGTAAGTTGATGTGCACCGGTAGCAGGCAAGCCATCTATGCTTTGGAATGTCGAAGCCCTGCTTACTCCCCAGGATGTTTACGCAAACTGTCAGCAGGTCGGAGCCCTCCTAACTGCAACATCCAGAACAGCACTGATGAAACTCAAGGTTAGTTCTGCAAGTGCAAGTAGAGCCCATCAAAGTGGAAAAAACCGATTGTTAAACCGTCCAATTTCCAGTCCGGTGTCAGCTAACTTCAGTGCCAGGTACACTCCCGATCGGTCGTTCCCAAATGCTTGGCGGTCAGCAGCACGAGCAAGTGCGCTGCCAATTACCGTACCACTTAGCAGCCTGCCGACAAAATTAACCGTGGTATTGGCGTGCCGCCAGGTAGTTAGCTTCGCATTGACGCAACTGAGAGGGTGTGGTGGGCCCATCAACAATAACCCGTCAAAATAGACCCGAGCCATGACGTTCGCAGGCCCGAAAAGTGCCATCCGGTTACCTCGTGACCCGGAGAGCACGCAGATTGAGAAACTGGCACTGAGACGGTGCTAGAAATACTGCCGCAAGTTCACTCCCTTCAACCCGTCAGTGCTTCGGGAGCCTGGAGTTGGCAGCGGCAGAGTTTTGTTTGGAGCTCTTCACCCGGCTGACCTTCGCGGTGCCTTGTTTTCCAGCGGGGATTAGTTCAGAAATGGCATCGATCGCCGTCTTAGTCGATGAGCCTTATATGGTCTCCCAAATCACGGGATTCCAATCGCCGCCCGGGTAATCGGGCAGAGCCACTTTCGGGTGGTGCAGAGCGGCAGCCAAAAACGATCATTGGATCAACGGCGATTGGTGAAAAGGATGATGGGCTCATATGCCGGCCTTCGAGGTGAAAGCTGGCCAAGATTCCAGAGTAATTGGAAGAGATGCAATGAATGCAACCGCCTCTGGTTTGGTCAAAAACTTTTGTTACAAACCTTTGTTTCATACTATTCCCTGACCAAACACAACAGTTACCACCCTCGTATTTGACTTCTAACGAATGAAAAAGGATACAGCTTTCATTTGGGTTCTCGCTCCTGGAGGTGTCGCACTTGTCGATCAACCTGGTCAGTCGAGGTGACTCTTCAGGGATGACTTTGACACTGAAAAGAACAGAAAAGAGGCACATTAGATCATCGTCATACTGGCTCGGCGTTTCCCAGAGCCGCTTGGAAATCTGACAAGTTAACATCAAGAAGCCAAGAAGCCAAAGTCGATTACTGGGGATTAATGATTCCGCCAACAACGGCTTCGGCTAAGGGGGTTGCCCGCTACCTCGCAGCTGAGGATTCTGGACCAGTTCCAGAAAACCGCATTATTTATAAGCCGGCGAGCACGAACTTGGCCACCAGCAAATCAATCCATCCATCACTACGTTTCTGAACAGCTAATTAAATGCGATTTGGAGCAAGCGATCGGAAGTGATCCATCTTCACAACCCAAGCCATATCGGGCAATTGCAGAACTCGGATGGCGCCACCTCGTTCTTATACTTTGCCATAGATGCCGCCACCCTCGGTCTTGATGGAAAACATGGCAATTCAGGTCTGTGTTCATCACAACACCACGTAAGCTTTCGGACCCCATAGCCAAGCGGTGCGTGTGCACTTGAAACGCTTTAGATAATATGGGTGCCAGGCCTTGCCAATTCGATCATAATTTTGACAGCTAATGGCTCATGCCAAGTAAAAATTCAAGAATCAGCACTTATTAATCACAACAAACATGGTCTTGGCCAAGATATACCAAATACGAGGGCTGAAAACCAATCACGGATCAAAGAGGTTTGGCAAGTGCCAAATGAAACAATGTTGTCGTTTAGCACCACGTTTGGAAACCCCGAGTGCATTCGGGGTACCGACGCACAGTGCAAAAACCAACAAGTGCAAGCCAAAGGAACAGGGAGGGAAAAAGAAACTGAAAGGAAACCAATGAAGGAAAAAGGATAGATAATGCTCATTTCGTGGCTGTGTCTAGTTACCAACAAGCTTACCTGCTGCAACAAGCAAGGCAAACACTGCCGCACATCCCGGTCGGGCACGTGTCTGAAAGGTGCAAAAGAACATTTTGTTTCTCGTGTCTTCCGAGGGCCCGTCCAGCTCCTCTCTCAATTCTCTTCAAATAGAGCAAAAACAAACCGTTCTTTGGCGGCACCATCAGACAGAAGGAGGCGAGCGGAACCAGGGTCTCCCCGAGACCGTGCCTTGCCATGCGGCTAAGCTCTTACAGCGGCAGCTACGATTTGAGCAATAAGGCCATTTACGATTTGGGAAAAAATATGGCGGCTGGGGGGTCGGAGGGAGGGCAGGGGTGTCGAGCATGGGGCATAGCTTACCTCAGGCATTTCTTGACCGACTTGCTCTTGGGCTTGCTCTCCGGCACCTTCTTGGAGCTGGATGGCGAGACGTTGCGCAGCGTCAGGAAGTCGCTGTCCCGCATCATGCTGACTTGTATCACACCTGAAAGACAGAAACGAACGCCATTAGGAAACATAACCAATGCATTTCTTCAAAGACAGTGCAGTTTCAGAATTTAAGCAAGGCCCCAAAAGTCCAAACGCTACACGTTCCAAAGGGGCAGTATGTGCCGACAATATTCCATGCTGCGGTTACCGGCAACCAGTGGCAAGCTACTTGCAGGTATGCTCAACTTCAATCGAAAATTTATAGTTTTCAAGTGCAAATATGTTGTCTTGGAGAAAGCACTGCTATTGGTTGAACATCAGCACTCTCGTGCCAACACAACTACCAAAGAGCCAGGTCATCGAAACTCAGCTCCCATCTCATTCCTCAGATTTAGAGTAAGTGCTACTTGATGCTTTCGTCTCATCAACTATGGTGAAGTTGAAGAATGCTTTTCTTTCTCTATAAGAAGATGCTTCAACTGGGACAACATCAGCTCTACCGTGCCAAGACTGCTACCGAAGACCCAAAGCAACTGCTTATCCTTCAGATTCAGAGCAAATACTACAGGAGTTTTCTGGTTCTGCAGCCTTCATGATGCAGCAATGATGTTCAAAAAATGTCATGCTTTTCTTCCTTTTCCAGAAGATGCCTTCTGTATGTCCTCCCTGTATCCTTCTGTTCTGTACTTCAATCGGTATGATAGCATTGTATCATTCTGCAGTAGTGGATCAACTGCCTCCAGATTTGCTCTGCACTGAAGTAATTGCCTTACTGGCAAACAAGCAAAAACTGCTGCCAGATTGGTTCAGAAGGCGCCCAAAAGCTCTTGAAGAGATATGGAGCGAAGATGATGGTACTTGCCGGGGGCACCCCGACCGACATAATCGGGCCAGTTGGGATGACCCATGGCTGTTGGGTAATGTGGGGCAATGGGGCTAGCCATCCAGGACATCCCACTTCAGCCCAGTTCTCCACTTTTCATTTGGAATGGTCTGGGGGAATCGACTTTGGATCGATTGTAAACAGGAAATGGGTGTTTATGGCTTCAGGCAACCCATGCAGCGAGATTTTATCGAGTTCTTCAGTGCCTGCCCGAGCGAAAATATCTGGACTGCATCCACATAATTCAGTCCCAATTGGCAGAGACCAACGTGAAGCAAACTGCAACTGCCTGAAAACCTAGTTTTGCCAGGAAAACTGGAACATGCCCAATTTCTCGATGCGAAGCCTAATAAAAACTGAATTCCTTGATTTCACGCTCGATTTTGCTCCCCAAATGCATTTCGGGTCAACGGAAACTCCAGGCATCCATAGAGGCGCTAAGGGGACGCCCATGTATTTTTTGGGAGGGGATAATGACAAGGTGATGCCAGCAAAGTAAAGTTTTTTAAATGTAAACCAATTCAACATTCAAAAAAAAAACTTGTGTGTCTTATCATTTTTTTTTAAATAGCCTCAAATATAATTGGTATGATTGAAGATTTAGCCTGTATCAGCAGGCAGTTTGAAATAAGAATGATTAGCAATCACAAACTTTGAAATCTCACACAGTGGTGCGTTAATTTCTGGGGGCAGTGTACTTGAAAAAAAATTAAACTTTTAAAAAGAAATAATTACATTTTCTAAATTAAAATAATTTTTACAGAAAACATCAAGCAGTCTAGCTAACAAGGACTGAAAAATCTTATGAAAGTCATCCAGTCTTTGTAAAAAGTCATCCAGTCTTTGTAAAAAGTCATCCAGTCTTTCTAAAAATTCCTCCATCTTTACTATAAAGTTCTTTTATCTTACTAAAAAGTATTTCAATATTTCATCAAGTCTGAGTTCCTAAAGGTAAAAATACCTTTAGTAACCCGATAAGGCAACTAACCGTTATGGTAACGGTAGAGCGAGTTTCTCCTTGATGCCCGTTTAACATCATCTTGTTAGTCCTGACATCTCGAGGTATTATCAAGATTGAAACGTGGCTGCAGGAGGTGCATCCCAGTTTGTTGTTTTCAAGTTCGACTAGGGTTTCAAAACAAACAATGGAGTTTTTCGACCCCCAACTCAAGAATTAAGCACACGCTAGCGTGTGCCATTGCTCAATCCACTTGAGAGATATCGCAGGTAACGGTATCATACATGTACCTCAATGCCACTCCATCTGTTATGAAGTCATATCAGGGAAGAGTTCAATTGTTGAAGAACTGACCAATCTAATCATTTTTTTTTTTTCATCATCGCTACTCGACATGCCACCTTGAGATAAAAATCGAAGGTACCAGAAGCGGCACTAAAGAAACAATTTTCATCATTTGAAAACGACCACAGTCGTGCTGTTGACGAAGACCATTGCAATGGGGGAAAATTCATAAACTCCAAAAACGCCAAGAAATGATTCATTTAGAAGTAAATCACCATAGAAATGAATTGCAATCGTTTTCCGGCCTTAAATGTGCATAGTTTTCTCGTTCTTGGATGTACAAAAATCAATGGAAATGCTAGTCAGACATGTTGGTGACGTCACAAGTAGGCATCACGCGGTGGAACATAACATGGACTACAAAAAGCATTCTGTGAAACCTATCGTCTGCTGTGATTTAGACCAATCAAATCTACCATTCAAAATTTGCATTTCAGAGAGCGATTTAAATCAATGGAATCAAAACATCGAATCAGAATACTTTTCTATAAGCACCTGATGCCAACTTGTGACGTCATATTAAAATGGCCGGCGGCCGTTTTGAGGTGCCGACGTATTTTGAGCTTTTCAACGGTAGATTTGGACATGAAAACGTTCGTTGATGCAAAAAAAGTCTTGCCCATTTATGCAAGTACCGAACTCACAAAAATGTGAAATTGAATCCTTGATTAGCTCATAAAAATGCTCGATTTGCTTCTTGCATTCTTCAAGAGACTTCTGTGCCATCGTCGACCTTGACACACAATTTGCATGTGGTACTTCCCCAAGAACTAGCTGCAAGTTGCAACCCAGAGGCACTTTCTAACTTTGGTCGATGTTGAGTCAGGCGCAAAAACAGAACTCCATCCCGACCACAAAAATTCGCAGCATCAGCAATTTTTCGTTGCCTCAGAGATTAAAACTAACCCTTGCTGTGCAGGTTCCGCTAACGGTCTTGGATTTTGACAGGCTGTCAGTAGGTAAACACCAGTTCCCAGGTGTTTGGAGACAGGCAGGCTGAAATTAACCATGCCTCGCATGTGCCAAGGTTAGTGTGGTTTAACATTGAAAACGAGACCCCCGCCTCCCCCACGAAGCCATGAACCTTGAGCATGCTGACTGATGCACATAAACCTCAAGTGCGAGCGCAATTAGCACTTCCCAAGTGCAACATTGAATCAGCGTTAACAACAGTGTACCAAAACAATGAATGCGCCGAGTTGCACCATCGAGCAGGAGCATGCACTCAAGACGTTCTCGAGTCTGCCATTGTCCGACGGAGGTGTTGAGTTTTCGGGCCATTTCAGCTGACATCTTCATTTGGCATCATGCTTTTTCACTTCTGACAAGCTATTTTTGGAAGGCTTTCCGAGCATCTGGACCATGAGAGCGAACTCGAGTTTTGAAATTGAGCATCCAATGTGAAACACTGTTTCCATCATGGATGTCAGCATAGCAGACAAGAAGCGGCCGCCATATTGGAATGCAAATGGTCGCCATCTTGCTAGGCAGCCCATCCAATTGCCGCCATCTTGCGAAGCAAATGCAGATGAGATTGATATCAATTTCAAGAATAACATGCAGCAATGTTGCAGGCTTCCATTTTACAGCAGGAAAATAGGACCACGACATTGTTAGCAGAGGACGCCATATTGAAATGCAAATGGGCGCCATCTTGTGCAGCAGCCTGGTGGTCTTGAGATCGATCTCAAGAATGAGCAAGCAGCGATGTTCCAGGCTTCCATTTTACAGCAGGGCTGTAGCAAAATTGGATCATGGCATTGTTTGGAGCGGAAGAGGTCGAATTTCGAAGATGGCCGCCAAGTCACGTGGTCGGTCGCAGCGACACGCAGGCTCGAACCGCGGACTGATTCACTGTCCCAGGCCCGGCCAACTCCCAATTCGGCACCAAGCCCCACTTTGGCAAATGTTCAGCAGAGCCAAGATGGCGGTGTCTTGGCAATGGGCGCAGCCAGCTGAGCCATGAAAGTTGTTGACTCTTTGGCATGCAGTCCCCCATGAATGAAGATGTGCTCCAAGACTGGTTGGTGGCTTGGGAACGTTCTAGTATGATGTCACTACAAAATCACACCCTACCCCACGTGGCACAAGTGACGTTTGGGTGACATTTTGAGCAATGTCCATTGCTGATGCATGGATCCGTCCAAAAGACATCCATGAGATGTGACACTTTTTGGAACATAATTCCACCAGGTTTGAAAACAGGACATAATTTTGAAGAAAGTAAGACGCCATCACTACCCACGGTGCAACTGCACCCCTTGCTTCCAGAAATCTCTGCAATTCCAAAACGACCCCCCGAAGAGTCGGGCACCCCCCGTGGGGTCCTCCTGGAGTCATCGGCCGTGTACTCACCCTTGAATCCGGGGGTGAAGGGCTTGATCTCCTGCGGAATGTTGCGGTAGAAGTTGAGCTCGCGCACGATGAGTGGCTTGCAGACAGTGGCAGAGTCCAGCAGGAGCATGCGAGTGTGTCCGCCCACCTGGTGGACGAACGGCTGGAGGGTGACAGCGGGGTCTTCCACCCCGTTCCCTTCGGCCATGTCCTCGAGGGCCCGCGTGTACACCATGACACCGCAACGGCAGCCAAAGGGTCCTAGATGGCGGTTGGGGGCGCTGGAGCCAGAGGCCGATGCTACCTGCAAAGACAAGAACAGTTGGTGCATGAGTGAGGGTTGATGCTGCTTGGACATCATGTCCTTGAAGACAACACTGCTTGGTTGATGGTTATACATGTAACTTATCAGATTGCATTGATACTCCTTTGCAGTCAAATGGGTCTAGCAATGCAATGGGTGTTTGGTATATGGACGGAGGTACAAGCATAGGAGTTCTGGAATAAGGGTATGAGTATTGGAGTTTAGACAGGAGCTTCGGAATATTGAGAGGTTTTACAACTGTGGAGGGTTTTTTATAATCGTCTACAGAGACGTTTTCGAAAAACCTACAAAGAGGAGTTTGGAATTCAGAGAAGTTTTGGCATAACAGAGTTTTGGGCTACAGAGAAAGAGGGGAGTTTTGGAACAAAGACAGGAATCGTGGGACAAAGAGAGGAGTCGTGGAATAAAGAGAGGAGTCGTGGAATAAAGAGAGGAGTCGTGGAATAAAGAGAGGAGTCGTGGAATAAAGAGAGGAGTCGTGG
>JAQFYZ010002744.1:0-15760 GCA_034695085.1 Cylindroiulus punctatus | reverse complement strand
AGGCCGATGCAAAAACATTGACGAGAATTTGGGGGGAAAAGGAAAATATATTGCATGAACGTTAGAGGGTATTGCGGAGGACGCAAGTCTGACTTAAACATGTACACTCGTGTATTTTTGATAAAAATAAAAAGTTACGCATTATACATAAATATTTCCGATTCATGTATGAAATTACGTATTAAGTATGCATGATCACCTGCTTAAACTGCTTACATGCAGTTTACTTCAACTCAAGTAAAGGCACGTAAAACAGGTCTGCTGGCATAACGTACATGTATACTTACATGTATATGAAGGTAAGTTCAGACTCCATTGCTTACATGCAGTTTACTTCAACTCAAGTAAAGGCATGTAAAACAGGTCTACCGGCATGACACACACGTATACTTATATGGAGGTATTTTCAGACTCCATGGAATACTTGAAAAGCTTAGAGAAATAATCAACGATTAAATGAGAGTCGGGCAATTGGAAAACTTTAAACAAGTTTCCAATACAAACTGAAACAAGTGGCAAATTCTTTCTGGCGGTGGTAAATTTTATAACAAATCCTCAATTTGCGTTCAGCTCGGGGCCATGGTAACGCGTGTTTCAGTCATAAAAATACAATTTAGGCAGCTAATCTTCCCTGTCTCATTTGGCCCGCATTGCAAATTCGGCTGCAGCTGAAGCCTTTGCAGTTTTTGATCCCATTTCGCAAATTAAGGCCCATATAAATTATTAAACCAAGAATACCGCAGTCTGCGTTTGACGTTTTCGCATTGGTGGAGATAGCAGAGTCGGCCATAAAGAGGTGGCGTAATGATGGAAGCAATTATTGCTAAAATGCTATGAGTTATACTCAGGCTATAGAGATACTGCGTGCCATTGGGCTCTATGGTGGGGCTAAATATCTCTATAAAATGGAGATGAGGGAACCGAACAAGGGATAAAAAAGCAGAGAGAGATAGAAAAGAGTGAACAGGCCCTTATCTATTTGGCTGAGGAGACTGACTGTTGTGGACCACAAGTGCGTGTAATATGCAGCCAGCCAGTTTTATCTCAACCGATAAATTCTGTTTATTAACCACGTTGGGATGAGCGGATAAGAGAGAGCAGCTCAATGATCAATATGAATGAAGAGGCTGTGAAACCTGCCAGCCGTTTGCAACCACCACCACCAACTGCATGCACTGGGATAATGTGCAAAAAAAAAGTTGATGAAAATGAGGTAGGGTACGTTGCACAAGGCATGCATGTACCTGCATATTAAAAAGAAAAAAAAATGAAAATGTGACTAACACAATGAGGCGTATTGGTGTATTGTTTGTGTACAGTAGCCCATGGGCCTGGCATATATGAAGAGAAATTTGAAGAGGAAGGGATGTGGCTCAGGAAAATTCATATCATTAGCATAACAGCCCGAGTATAAAAACAATATCTGAATATTGACCTGGTGGTTGGAATGGTGAATGATACGAACGACATTGAACAAATTAAACTAATTAAATAGCAGAAGCAACGTACAGTTTTGGCCACAAGGTCCAATAATCTGTAAAAATATATCTAAGCCTATGCAGATATACATGTATATTAAAACAACTTATAGAATTAGAGGTACTTCAACCGCTTTTTATAAAGATGGAAGAACTTGATGATCACCCTGTATTGCGAGACCGGAATTAGCATAAAAATCTTGCTACTTATTCAAGGTGCCAAGGCAATCAAAATACCGAAGCTGAGACATTTCAATCCAATGCAGATAAGATATCTGCATGATATTAGATCATGCAGTATATACTGTAGCTAGTTAGAGGGACCTTATTCTCCACTTAAATCTAATAAACCAAGATTAATAACTTGAGCAATGTAGCCAGAGCCTGATAACGTTTATGACTGCATACATACCATGTACATGTAGATGTATTAAAAAATAATAACAATTCACTCCTGGGCAATATACTGTACCCTAATTCCATGCACTGCATAGTCCGAGTAATCCTTTTATAACATCACACATGCTTTAACTCCCACAAGATTTCGCTGGTACAGAGAACATCTAGCATATACCGCAAATGTATATCTATGCAAATTAGTACATTCCCCGATCTCATGCACAAAAATAAACCGTTTTTGAAATCGTTTTATGAGATTAAGCGCGGGACAAAATAGCGCGGGCAGATTTCCACGCTGGCAAAATATGACTATGCAAATTTTTTAAATCAAATTGAAATTCACGTTCGGAGGATCGACAGAATATGATAGGATGACCGCATATGGGAAAACTATGCTAAAAAACATACAGGTGTATGCAAAAAATTCAGATAGAACATTACCACAAAACAAAGAAAAAAAGCCAATCGAGGAAGATATTTAATAATGCTGAATACAAGTTTTAAAAAAGTTTGCATTGTGTAAATTTTCAATTACATTTTAAACTACGTGTATATCATGAATAAGATTTTTCAAATTTTTTAAATATGAACTTTGGGGGTGTTGCCTATCTGAGTATCATGCTTAACATGATACACATGTTAAGCGTGTTTAAACTGTTAACCTGTCATTTGTAGGGACTTTAAGCTGCTTGGTATCATGTGCCTTGATTCAATTAAAACATCCCATCCCGATCAAAGACATGTATACTCAAATTAAAAATACTGTATACACTGGATAGGGAAAACAGGATCATAACAAATATGAACTTTAATCACAAGCTATAAATTCTTCAAAACTGTATTCGAGCCATGAGCACAGTATAAGCTTAAAAGTCATTTTTACAAGAAATGGAGGTTGAGTGTATTTCATCTGAAATCTTACAAAATCCAGACTTTACGTGTTTTTTCATATAAAATGCGGATGCCGGCAAGAAAGCAGATATTTACAAAGTGAGACTCCTTAGGCAGATGATATGCAAAATCCAACACTTCACAAAGCTCATTGTTTTTCTCATATTCCTAATATTAAGTACAGCGGGCGAAATACAACATTCTGCCCGAAAAACCAGCCTTAAACACTAGCTCATTTTTTATCTTGTCCTATCCAAAACGCTTGTTTTTACATCTACAGCATATCCCAGAATAAAGATTTGCTGCAGGGATGTTCATGTATTTGGCTTTTGAACAAAAGTAGTTGAAGACGTTCATCTACCCTAACAGCATACTGAATGGATTTTATGCTAAACTTTAATGCCGGCTTTATGTCGACAACGAACGTGCAAAGGCACACAATTCACGCTAAGTTCATGCGTGCTTTTTTAAAATTATAATAATTTCTTAGCACGAGATGCCGACCGAAGCAAATATCTCATAATTTTCAAATAAACAAACATGACGCATATTGAAAACGAACCAGAGAACCCACACGAATATAATATCCCTGTTTTATAATGTACAGTATGTGAAAAACGTTTGATAACCATTGAATTCTTCAATCTCGTTTTTGTTTTTTAAGTAGGGCCTTAATAATACCATACAGGTTGCCCAATAACGATGCCAAAGGATTTACGAGACTTGAATAACGCATGCGTTATTGGTAGTTTACATCCCAGCTCCACAAAACGTTTCCTTCATTATCCAAAAAAAACTTGCTATGAAGGCAGCCACATTTACCCTTTTATTCTTATATTCTGAGAAAAATTGATTCACACACCGACTGATCAGACTGCAACTGATCACTTTCTTAACACACACACCTGGCAGCCCAAACTGCCTTCATACTTGCAGTAACTTTAATTTGAAAAACACAAAATAAAGATGCTTTTAAAAAGTGTAATTTAAACAGGCTTTGGCCCTAACCAATATAAGATTATACAGATGTAAGCCCAAATTGAAGGGCTATCAAAACATTTCTGGATAATGTTTGGCAATACTTTATAATTAAGAAACATCCCATTTTTTCCCAAATAGACAAAAAATACTATTCGTTAGCCTACCTGCATAGAACAGTAGATTTGATATCGTAATAACGTTCTCCATTTTGAAACAAAAATCCAAAACAGCGACGTACGTGTTATGAAGGACACTTGATGTTAGCGTTCAATTGGTAAATTTCAACTGTTCAAGTTTCCTTCCAGCAACCAAGCAAGACTGCTCCAAATTTCCAAAACCGTCGATTTTAATTTACATATCTAAACTAATTACTAATGTTTAAAACATTATTTAAGAAGCTGATTAGTGACTAGAGGCGATGTGAATTTCTCACTACAGCAGTACCCACGTTTGATCGAAGAGGGCAAGCCGAGGAAAAAAACATTTGCATAAATTGTTGGAGGGGTTCGCCGATACACGATTTACGGCCTACCTGGATTTATCTTTTATTAGAAAAGATAAAATACTGAAATACACGTAGTTAATGAGCCTTTTAATACCAGGTTAATAAGTGGTCTCATAGAAGGTATCTTAACGATACATAAAACAAGAAAACTACCAGATCAATCTTTAGTGGCTATCGATTGAAAGCAAATAGAAATGACCACAAACACGTTCCAATTAACGTGAACTTAATAAGAGACATCCACTTATCTCTATTCCTGTTAAATTACCTTACTCTTCTCACGGTTCAGTGAGAACATCACCACTGATTTCACAAAAATGTCATAACTTAAAAAACCAAGTTCAGTTTCTCACAGAAAACGTCGATTGCACTGTTGTGTTTCCGTATTGGAGATAGTGACATTGAAATGGACAGGAATCTTGTTATAATGTTACTTACACTCTATACATGTACAGCGTAAAACCCAAATGCGTACACTGTAAAAAAGAATTCCAACGTTTAATGAATGCAAAAAATATGACCAACAGTATGCATCCGAAAGATGGATTCAATTGATCACTATACTCTGGTCCATCTAGTTAAGATATCCATAGCAAGAGAACAACACTATAGGTTTAAACGGAGAATTGGATAACGTGAAAAATAAAATAAACAACGGCATCATGTACACTCTAAACGGAAAAAGTACAATACACACCTAATGTTGTGTATATTTTTATAGACACGATAGCACGTGTACCCTTGACATGTGTTCCTAGGGGTACATATGAGTCTATATTTGTTATTTCATCCCATTGGGTATATACATGATATATGGGGTGCAAATGTACATTTGTACCCCACAAAAACTGCATTTGTACTTTTACGGTTTACTGTGTATACGTTCGGATAGATTAGCTAGTATTTGGTTCTGTCTGGGTTGGACAGTGTCCATCACCATAAAATCGATGTTAGATGACACAAAATGGTCATTTACACGTTATGTTTATGTAAGCAAAACAGCGGCGTGGTTAAGCTTTACTGAAGTTTACTATTAAGAGTGCGTGTAGAATTTCGCAATATGCAGTAGTTTTATGTCACCATGCAGTCAATTCCAGCTAAGCTGGAATAAACGTTTTTCCCCTTCTCAAGGCGCTGCGCAGCAAATGTATACGGATGGTTCATGGCCAGTAATCAGAGTAAAACAAGCGGGCGTGCCGCGAATATTTTTCTGGATTCCCGTTATTGAGAAGCCAATTTGTATGCACAAACCCAGGCTGTGAACGTACACAATAAGACATAAAAATAAATACGCAGTAAACACTCTATTCATTGATGAAATTATAGAGCTTCGGCTTGATGTGTGCAAAGGAGGAAAATTTGCAAGAAATTTAGACAGGCAAACTGCATATTTTTAAAATGTCAGTGTAAAATATACGTAAATGTTTGTCACTTTACAGATATATTGCATAAATTCTAGAAAACCAGACGGTTGATCAGTCTCGACTTGCACATTACTATGTGTATGACATATACATGTATGTAAGCATGTGTGCGAACCCACCATACAGTGGCACTTCCAAAAATCGTACCATAACTGTATACTCGTCATGATGTATAGGTGCCTATGATGCATACGGACCACTTGGATGACCACATCTTTTATTTGTATAAAATGACTCCGAAACAATTTGGCGCTACTTCAACAGTTTTGTAGTAGGGTCATTGTACTTGGTTTCTCGGTTCAGAACTAAGCTATATATGTGCCCTTTGCCACCACGAGCATCCCATGTGGCTGATGATGCCCTGAGCAGGCTGAGTCCTCAACAATGGCACGGCTCGAAAAGCGCACACGCACATCAGGTGGTTGAATTACCATTTCTTTACAGGGTTTCCTAAAGGACGTAATCTGACGTAAGATTATAAGTCCCGGCATTAAAGATGGCAGAAAAAGAGAGACAAAGGGAAGAAGAGTATGCTGATGAGAGAAACAAGAAGAAGAAGAAGAGGCCCAAGGAACTTGCAGCTGATGTCGCTACTGTTTTTATTTTAATCTATTCATCGTCGGCTATAGACTGGAAGCCTACGAGTGGCATACATATTCATAGGGGGGAGGCAAGGGGTTGACAATCATGATGCCTCTTCAACACTTGCCATTTGCCAACCACAGAGAAAAACAGTTTCAGGGAGGGCGCCAAGCTCTTCCCCGTGGCCCCCCTGGGCCCCTTGAGCAATGCGTGAAGAAGCACAGCTGGCGAGGTTCAGACATGCCAGGTAGAAGAAAAGACGACTTTTAGCATAATCTTCATCATCACCACATATTTAGGCTAATGCAACCAGCCGCACGAGAGAAAAGTGCGCAAAAAATATCATCGAATTAGCAGTTTACCAATTAAGCTCCATCAACGAGATTTATGCTGTGCTCGCCTGGATTTCGTGAAGAAAAATCACACTGGAAAAAATTCACGTCGAAAATAGCCAGTTCCCTTATACATATATCATAAGCAACGAATTACAGGCATGCTCGAGTCTTTGGACGATCTCAAGCATATCTCAGCTTTCGACTGTCAGAAAAGATCCATGCTTAAACTCAATTTATAGTCAAAGCTATAGATGCAGCTAGAACAATTCTAGGGAAAGAGGTCTAAAGATCTAATGGTTTGCAAACAATGACCCACCAATATGAGCTCGGAGCTATCTGGATGTATTAATCCATACAGAATTACAAATTATGTGAAATGAAGTTTAGTAAAATATTTTAGTCGTTAACTTACATGCAAATGCTGAATAGTGTACAGAGTAAGTATAAAGTAATACCCTCATATGGTAGGACTTATGATCACTCAGTGTAAGTACTAAGTAGGCTACTGCATGTTTTGTATCGTTCATTGTGTTTAGTATTTATGCATACTGAAATAGATTAACTTTCTGCTATACATGTACACAGAATGTATTATCTTACGCTATTCGTGATGCAACCATGCTAATGTGATATAGTCTTACACCTGGCAAAACATTTTCATAAGTTATTCCTAGAGATAACGTTAGGTGTAAGATAACGAAATCGGGGACACAAGTAAACTACTTTAAAACACATACACGAATATTTATCGTAAGAATGACATGGGCTGAATTACAAGTACTTTTTGTGAAAAAAGTGCAACCAAACTGCGCGAAGTTTCCCTTTTCGGCATTCAGTAATGGTTATGTGAATGTAATGTACTTATTAATGATTTTAGATACACGTGAAGTTCGCTTATTTAAAAATCAATTTAATACACCTATTAAAGTTACCTTTAAAGAGAGACAATGTCTATCAAAACCCATTTCATTATGGAAATTTCATGAGGACAACACTGGGTTTCTAATCATCGCCAAAATAATAATTCGTCTTTTGAAGACTTTTAAAAATATTTAGTAAATATTTTTTCCTACATGGCCTATATTTCCAACGTTGAATTTCTAAACAAAAAGTGTTGAGGGGCAGTTTGCTTGAAAATTACATTTTTCATTTTCCTATAAGACACCCGTTGCTTTTCGAAGCACGACGGTCAAAGGTCGCTAAAAAGATTCCCAGTGGGAAACAAATATTCCCAACACTTAAACGGCAGAAGACAGTTGTTTTACCATTTATCAAACGTCATTATTGTTGTTTATGGGACAGTCAAGGAATGGCGCTCATTCGTTTACAGTACCTGAGAATATAACGTGCACACACAACCCCGGGGGGTCAGTTTTTTATTATTATTTTCTGATCCCTACATTGTGTTGCTCCATCGTCCATCACTTTTACTCACTTGACTTCTGCTTCCCTGCCCTCAACTGTTTAACTCTTTTTCGTTATCGAGCTCCAAATGAGCATCTCTCAAATAAATCGTAAGTGATATTTTTAATTTTAGAATTTCCAAAACAGGAATTGGGGGTGAAGGGCCATCCCACGAGCTAAACTTTTATATTCCCCTTACTCATTATTTTTCGGCTCCTTCATCTTACGACACTTAATCAGGCAACCCTTCTAATGGCACGTTAAAATACTGTAATTCCCAAGAATTAACCTGAGCAAATTAGCCGTCAAGATTACGCAGGTATTTGATGAATGTGAAACGAGTTCCAAACGGCTCGAAAGACTTCCGAATAGAGAAAACCTGGGATATAGACATAATTTGAAACAGAGTTTACAACTTATATCGTCATAAAATAACACATTTTTTCATATGTGATCATGGTTTTATTTATCCATTTGGCTTTATCTGGTGTTTCTTCTGATGACGATTTCAATATAGAACCGTAAAATGTATTTTTACGGTATGATTTGATTCATGTCATAAATGACACCTAGAAGTATAACCCCATACATTTCAACCGATTGAGTACTTAATATTCGAACATTGGAGGTTGAATGCAGTACTCAATTTCAAGTTCAAGAACAGGTGATGGAGAAAGTCACATTTTAGTGACAAAGCAGGCCCTGCACTAAAGGTCCTACCTGCGTGCAATTATGTGCTATACATGTTAAATAATTCATGCAACATTTTCACCTTGTCCTTTGCAATGTCGTCAAAATTATTATTAAGCACACAGACTCGTGAGCAGCTGGAAGAGACTTTGGATTTTAGTGATCTAATTAAAATCCGGGACCAGCATACTTAAAATCAAAATTAACATAACATTCTGTACATCGGAAATTATAAAGGAATCGATTTAATTAGTTAATTTCGCTTGACTGAACCGAGCTATGACGTATGGTCGAACAAAAACACAAAAGACATGCTGAAATACAGCACATGTTACTCTTTTAATGTATGCTACGGTGAAAGAGTTGCACTTGAGAATATTATTTCTCCAAAGCTCTCCAATGCCTCTAATGTTCTCAACTTTCCCTACTCAAGCTTATTATCCAACTGTTATTTATTGGTGATTTAATGCATACAAACTTGACCTACATGTTTCATTCATAAGCAAGTGGTTGTTTAAAGATCAGAACCCAATACTGTCAGTAAGTGAATACCAGTTGGCAGTTACCACCGCATTAGGGTAGACACCACCACCATTGTTAAATTAAATTTCTTGCAGGCTTTTTGGTTCATATTATGTGAAAGTACATGTATATACTGTACATGGTCAGTTGGGCCAAAATGTGAAAAACATTCTAACGATAACATTAACATAAGAGTAGGTAGCGGTATTAAATAATGTATAGGGTTAACGATTACAGTCACTATCTCGAATAATGAACATCGATTACAAGAAGTTAATTTGGCTTCCTTTTAGCTAACGATCGAAGAGCCCAAATAAGCTCGATAATCGTCTTAAAATAAAGAGATAAAAATGTTGGCTGGAGCGACAGGTGGGAGACGAACAACGTAAAACGTGAAATGAAAAAAAGAAATGGCATCAAACCGTTTTTAACGTCCATGGCATCCGCACTGCAAATTGAATTATTGCAGGAACAAGGATGTAAAAAGGGATTCTCAGAATCCGAAATATCTGTCTCCCCAAAACCAATTTGCGGCTTCATATATTTTAAACCTATGAGGAGCCTGTTACGAGAAATCCGTGAATAAAATTCAAACGAGGTGATAGTTTCTAATATACAGAGAGTTTACGTGCACCTGTATTGCCATTTGGTGAATTTCTGCCAAACGTCCTGGCCAATGAGTCGAAACAGCAGCAGCTGAGGAAGTGAATCGACGAGATGTGTGCAAAATATCTAAGAATTTCTACGCATGCATTTTAATTTAATTACCCAATATTAAAAATGCTCGAGGGACAGGAGACCGGGTATGATTTTCAATAAAGTGAAAGCATATACATGTATGTGTGTGGCGCAGCTTAATATGGAGATGGATAGATACAACCTGCTTATGTCATAAAAACGACCTGATACATAGTAGCAATCTTATGTTTACATATCTAATGAATGGTATGGCGTGCAAGTACATGGTATTAATATTTCGCAACTATTTTTGTATGCAGTTCAGCTACTGAAAATACTTAGTCCAAAACGAAACACAAATATGTGCAGTACACCAACATTTAGGAAGAACAAAGCCAAGAAATTGGCGTCGCTGTATGGAGCTCATTCATGAAATGGGTGCTGCAACTGCTACTTTTTATCTAATGTAATGACGGAATCTAAACATTAAAATCTAAAACTACTGTAATTTCCAAGTTTGCCTCAACCTTCCAAGTATTGCTAAACTGTATTATACATATGACATGACATGGACCTAAAGCCGATGATTAGCCTATGCCCACCTAGCTTATGCAAATGCCTGCAGTACACTGAGTATTTACATTGGAAATGATTGACATGCATCATTAACCCCATTTCTCCATAAAATATCCTATCAGGGCTTTATGTTAACGATGATTGCAAATCAGTTTATTTTGTAAATTTGGTATGGATGTGAACCTGTTATGCTACTTGATGCCTGGGCATCTACAGTGTATTCTTGAGCGTCACTCATGGTAGAGGACCCATGGACATGAAAGTTGCATGAAACAATTCATACAGCCATGTGGTGACCAAAACTGACCCCTTACTAGTAGGAATTATTGAAACATGCCATTTACCCCTTCCCCACCCACATAAACCCCCCTTTCCGAGTACGCGAATTAAATTGTTTTCACAAATCTGAAATTTCCATCTGTCAATGCGTTAATAAATTGTTGTTCACGACAAAAGTTTGTGATAATTATTGCCAGAGATATGGGCCTGATCACCTTATATGAAACACGCTGACACTACGACAATTTGTTATAATCCTCCATTTGAACCACATTCCATTAAACTCCATCCCCATTAGTTTTGGATGACCTATTCATTCCAATCGCCTATGTTTGGCACAGTAAGAGGTGTAAATAAATTGGCAATTATAGATTGCAATTTCAACCGTAGAATCATCGATAAAAAATCAAAAGAAAAGTGGAACTGTAATGACTTATGCGAACTTAATGCAATGAAAAGTACACAGTAAGTAAACATTACCTTAGCTACAGTGTAAGTTACTGGTTCAGGTGCTGGGTTCATTGATTTCTTAGTTTTTGCAAACGTTATGATTAAGAGGAACGCTTTGTTTTTTTGTTGTTCTTTTTTCACAACATTTCTAAAATCATAGCCTCGAAATTGTTGCAACGTGCATTGGTTAGTATTACCTGACCACCACCCTTTGCCCCCGTCTGATAAATCAAACCAAAAGACGGCTAACTTGGCTATGGAGAACCCAGCGGGGGGATCTGGACTGGGAGTTTTAACTTTTGAGCTCACCAAGAATTTCTCTAGGTTCGGTCCTCGTTCCCTACCTTCGACCACAAGTCACCTGCATGGATAAAACAGCGCCAAAATACCTGCCATTTTAAGATACATTATTTATAACCATGTTTGTTTTAAAAGTATCGAAACAGACGCTCGAGTTTAAAAAAAATCTTACCTTATTTAGTTTGAGGCTAATATATTTTTAAACTAACCCGACCCGAGTCCACATAATGGCCTGCTTTTCGGAAATAATTACAGCATTTTTTTCTCAGTGATTTATTCAAGAAAAAAATCTGCCTTGAAATCACCTGCGAAATTTACATAATCTGGACTGTTGTGACAACATTTCCTTTTTGTATCGCCGTGTAACAATGTACGTGCGCATTGAGCAGGTGGTTGTTACTTCACTTTTTCGAGCCAAGAATGTGCGTCATTGCACGCGATTTTTGCCATCAAAAGCAATAATTCATCGTTTTATTAATAAGCTACGGTGTTAGATAACACAGATTGGGACGAAAAGCTGTTTTCGATAAATTAGTATCTGGTAGTAAACGAGAATAAATTTGTGTTTAAAGACCAGCTTCTTTTCCAGGGCCAAGGGCGAAAAAGAAAAATTGGGAAGATAGGATGCAAACAATCAGGTTTAGAAGACAATTTATTTATAATTAATTCTGTCAACCATACAACCATTTAAGCCGCGTCCAACGTGTAGCATGTGTTTTATTAATAAAGTGATGTAAATTTGCTTAGGAAGTAGTGAAACAGTGTAGTCGATGCAATAGGACAACTGAAGATTCTCATTTCATGCATTTGGGTTACAGGGATGTAATCCGCTGCAGTCGCTACAATTGAAAATGGCATCTATATATAGAAAACCCTCAAGAGGACCACTGGTATCATGTGAAACAAAGCGTGATTTAATTTTCTTTAGCATTTCTCGAACATGCATGACACAACGCATGCCAGGAGATATTTTTACCTGCGTGCCCACTTAGGGGGGGGGGGGGAGCTTTAAGTTGCTCTCCATAACGTGTTATGCATCAAAATGCTCAACATGCAATGTCGACCATTTAGCTAGCTTTGCAAGCTTTCCTATACATGCGCAAGAATGTACTGTGTGCACTTTTTTGTTCTAGTCATTATAAGTTTCGCCACAGGAGGCTGCTTGAAAACAAGAGTGCTCTCGCCATCCCGTCAAACATGACGGAAATATGATAATTAACCTGTTGAATTTGAAAACAAAAAAGTCAGTCGATTCATTTGCCAAAATGTAAACTCAGGTGGCCGGCACTTAAATGCAACCAATCAATTAAACAATGCCTTGACCATCCTCTTCAACGAAGCTACCCATGAACACCCATCAACCTCTCACATGTACAGTATATACATGTACATGTATGCAAGGAGCAAAACTTTGCCAATATATAATAATGCATGCTTCTACAAGTTCTTTTGTTTCGATTATTAATGCTAAATTTACTGCCAGGTCAAAATAATGTCCCACCTTCATAATCTTCATTACAAAAATTAAGGCTTCAATGTTTGCTCCCACCAGGTTGCTAAAAATTAACATAATACTATACGTGTATGTGGAAAGGAAACTTTACTCACAAATTTGACATTCTTCCGATTTCAATGAATCATTTCTAATTATTGACCTTTGTTTAACTCTGCTCACGTATATCAAGCTGTAGAGTGATTGTGAAGGTAGGATGCTGATAATTTCAGACAATTTCAGTTTATTAGCCTTCCAAACTACAAAGACAGCATGCTGCCATCGGCCTTCATTAAGGCAGAATTGGTTTTACGACTTATAAATTGCGCGATTTGAGAGGTAAAGCTAATATTATACAAAATTGCAAAACAATTTAAACCGTTAAACATGCATAGCTACCTTTGATAATAACAGTGGAGATGAAGTTATCGGGTTGCAAAATTTTTACCTGTTTAGAGGATGAACCCCTACATGTATATAATGTTCAAGTGTACATCTGTTCAAGTTGCATTTTACGCGCCAGTTCCATCCTCATGCAGCTTCTCAAATAAAGTTAAAGAACCGGTTTGTAAAACAGCCTAACAAGTTTGGCTAACTTCGATTACATTTTTAAATTCCATCATGATATCCTAGACCATTTTCTGCTATCATGATAGAATTTAAAAATTGTAAGCCTCACTTTAAAACAATTTCGCAGCTGGGCTTACAGTAATACGTTCAAATAAAGCCGCAACTTATCACTGCGCACAATCCATAAGCATCTCTCACCTACTGTATTTGAAATTAACCTTTTTAACCCCTTTGCCATCTAGCAAGCAGCGAACCATTTAAATACCTAACATAAAACATTCTTTGTCGTTTGGGTCACTAACACCTCTTTCAGGCCAGGGCGCTGATGAACAAGCTTTTGTCTCAAAGTGGTTGGGATTAAGAGCACGATTTTTGAGACCCCTTCGTGCTTATTGTTAATCTTTCTTTAAATCCTACATGTATTCCATTGAAGTTTTCGCCGCCGTATATCATCGCTGTGCGAGATCCATGTAATAGGCTATGTTATAACAGGTGGATAATCCTGCTAATGATTCAGTGTGAAGAGGTTCTGTTGACCGCAAAAGAAGCGGCTGATATTTAATGAAATTATCACAAATTTGCAGGAGAGTGAATGGAGCTGTCAGTGTTAAGTTTTGTCTATTTCACTGAGCTACTCTTTCGGTTTAGCATAATGCAGTTTTGCCTGTGGTCAATGACGATGGGCATTACAAAATAATAGCATGCACAGAGGTTATTGCGAATACATCATACTATTTAAAAATTGTTTGTTGTTTATGGATTATCATACATGTAGTTACTTACGGAATTCCGATTTTCTTGGATTTTCTCGGTGATAAGTTGAAACAACAGTTTACGGAAACGGATTAATGATCCCAGCCTGTAAAAAAATAATGATACATGTAAATTGTATAATGCATATTTCTTGGGCAAGGTATTTCCACCCAAACTCTCAAGTTGCTTCCCCTAACATATATTAACAATTTTTGAGCAAAATCCCTGATATTTTACATAAAATTCAACATAAAATACACTTGTTTTTCCAATAAATATTACAGAGTTCTATCAGAATGAAAGCTCCAACTTCCATTACTTTCTCATGACAATTCCAGGGTTTTGAAACAAAATTTCCACGAACACCCGGACTGGACATGCAAAAATATGACAAAATATTTATGTCATTTTAAGGAATAGATTTGTCATTTATCTCCTCCAGACATGAGTAAGAACATCATTTTCACAAGCAAGCAGCCAATTTAGATCATTATTTTTTTAGAATTGACAATATCATTATTAATTTCATTAACATAATTAATTGCCCGTCATGCTCTTAATTTTTGTGTTGAAATAACTAGCTATATAGGTATTTCCTGGATATTCGCTTTACTATATATATGCACATCAACTTGTACATGGTCTTATGTTGTCCTATGATAGTTTAAAATTTAAAAAAAATGACATTTAAGAGAGATTTTGTTGCAGCTTGGGATTACATTCATCAAGGAGTAGATCTTCCTTCTTATTGATTAAAAACAATACTCGTGTTTTTGTTAAAACTCTAAAGAATTATACAAATCACATCCACAACACGTTAGAAAAAGCTCAAATGTCAACTTAAAAAACCTCCCCAACCACTCAATATGTGAATCTAATTCATTTAGCCAATGAGAGAAACTATGCATCAAATTTGCATAATAAAAAGCTGGCTAATTACAACACGAGTGTCATTTGAGAGGCTTTCATCCGAAACTATTGTTGTCAGTATAGAGGCTCGTACGTCAACGTCCTATGTTCGCCTGTCTATCAGCCTATAAGTGTGTTTCCATGGTTGAAATGTGGCGACTTGGCCTTATCTCATGTGGAAGGCATTCAACTATCTATTTTTATGATTGTTGTATCAAAAATGCAAATGAACATCGCACTTCCGGCAGAAGAGATGGAGGCGAGCGGAAACCGCATGCATTGAATCTCTGGGAAGGTCGTGTACGCCATATCACTACAGCAAGTATGGCAAACTCACAGCCTGTCAACCATTAAACACGCCAATAGACCCAAAAGTTTGGCAGATATCGATGGGAAAGAACTTTCATGTCGCCTTGCAACATCAAACTTTGGAAATGGAATTCTTAGCATCAGTTGCTCTTTAAAACAAAACTTTCTCTGAAACCTTCAGATCCAAAACCTATCCAAAACGTGACAGAATACAACATGAATCAGGCAACCAA
>JAQFYZ010002743.1:0-15760 GCA_034695085.1 Cylindroiulus punctatus | reverse complement strand
AAAAGACATTTCGTTTTTAGAATTGTTCCAAATTCTAGATCTCTTATAGTCCCATTCAGACGGCAGGTGCTGCCATCCATCGCTAATAAAGCAAAATGAAGTCAAAAATAGAATTATCGTTTTTATTAATATCATATGCATTTCCACAAGTTGTCAAATAGTGCCGCCAATAAAACGCAAGTCCCTCTTAATGTATACAAAAAAAAATTATTTTGATATGTTGATCAGGAAAGGAGAAATTTAGTTTCGCAATTTTGTGCAGGGTGGCCCCAAAATCACAACGCACTTTCAATGGGCCTTAATCTCTACGCAATGGGAAATCATTGCAGAGAATGATAGAATTGGACTTATTTGATTTGTCAGAATTATGAAGAACAAAATGCAATATTGCTGCTGAAAAATTCCAGATTTCAATTGAAATGTCTTGAAATGTCCACAGTTTTTTAGCTTTTTCCAGCTAGTTTTCTTTTATTGCAAAAGCCCAAACAGTCCCTCATGAACGGACGGCCCTCGGGGGCTTGGAATGAGACCATTTAAAACCATGCAAAATGCTGTAAGAGTAATCATAACAGCATTATTAGGGCACCATTTCAGTTACGTAAACCCCGTGTGTGCCATTCGTTTTACGACGCCATTACTTCAATTGTCTGTTGCCATGGCTTGGGTTAAGGACCCAAACATCTATAAAGCTGATAAGAAGGAGAAAACGCATGGCAGATTCAAATCTATTTGGACGTATGAAGAAGAAAGTGAAGTTTCGTTATCGCCTGGCGTAGTTTCGTGCTCAGATAGCCTACGAATGTCAATTTAATGGCGAGTTTTGTGCCAATGGCTGAGCTGTCGCCACCCCCTGCCCTGCCTCCATCTTTGAGCCCAATGTCCATTGGATTTAATGAGCCGACATAAATGTCATCAGCGAGTGAATAAATGAAAAGTCCCAATGGAGTGACAACGATTATGGCGACGCAAATGCCCTCTATAACTGTTTTACGACCATAGGAGCAAAGTGGGGCAAAAAATATGGACGGGGTCTCATGAAAAGGGCATTAAACGCCCTTAAACCCTATCTACTGCGATGAGAAGATGGAGGGCGGCGTAAAAGTTTGCATTAAAACCTTGGGGAATGTCACAATTTCAATAAAATTTAAGCGTTTATGAACACCAAATAGTTTTCAAATTTCTACAGTATTTGCGCCCACCATATTGGAACATTTTCCATTCCTTGTCTTGCCAGAGTAAAATGCTTTAAGAATGTGTATTACTGCACGTTACTGCACAACATAAAGCAACGTTTTCACAAAGATTTTTTTTTAATTTGTGTTTTTAATGTACAGTATTTGTGTGATTTTTTGGCCTAACCCATTAACCTAATTTAACCAAACAACCTAAAGTCCAATGATGTCCCTTAGCCCTCGTGCATGCAATCACTGCCAGCCTTGGAGTTGTGAGGGAAAGAACAACTAAAATGGCGGTTAACACGCAGAACAGACCACTGTATATTGTAATTTTCTACACTTAAAATATGAACTATACCGAACGAGTAGAGTTGAAATAAAAAACTGTTTTTAAGGGGACATGTTGAAGTACTGTCGAAAAGTGTAAGAAAATTCAAAATAGCCACTGGTATCACGTGAGCAAATCTCCAATCCATGTTCATTTTTCTTTAAAAATTGCGTTTAACAAGTTTATCGTCTGATTCCCCATTGTATGGCTGCTAGACATGTGGTGAATATTGAGGAAAACATGAACTCAAAACGGATGACTGCGATCCTCGCATAGCGTTGTCAAGGAAGCGACCCATGTTGCAATGTTTCCGCTATATTCAAATCTCTGACAAAAGAGAACAGACTTTAGAGAACGACTTGGAAAAATATGAAAAACGAGTAAGCAAACAAACTTATCGTCACACAAAGAAACGTGGTTTTCAATCTTATTTTACGAAACATACATTTGGCACGGATTTGATTTTTTTAGCGAAGTAGCTTATGTAGCACAGTTGCTATAAAAACATGCTCAGACAACAAAATATTTTAGGGCCAACATTTATATCGCTCACATCTGTCCAATTTGAATTTAAATAAATCGGCTCTCCGGTTGAATAATTGTGCGTTTAATGAAACATCTGGTTCCGTTCTCGAGTCTTTGCCCCGAGACAATCAAAATGAAGACAAATAATAGATCATTTATCCGGGCCAAGAACGCAATGAGAAGGAAAACATGGCGAAATAAAATAAGACAATCTTGACAGGCCAGAAATTTATATCTGGCCATTTTCATCTGCCAAGGCTCACAAATATGTGCAGAGAACGCTTGATAAATCGCTCGGAAGTACAGCTATATTGTAAGTATACCAGAAATACATAAACCGTTCAATGGCATCAATGTTTTTTCGGATCCTAATAAGGAGTCTCAAGAATACCTTCATTTTCTCCCTTATTAGACTTCCTATACTGGGTTTCACCAAATGATCAGTTCTCGTTAGCTCATCCACAAAGAAGCGCAATCGTCCTTAAACATAACCTGAAACGGTGACATGTCGTCAAAAAAATCCCAGGATTTTCTCAGCACAAAAGAAGCCGAAGCACCTTCTTTGAAATCCGTTCAAATAGTAAATTCGCGTATCGAAAGTGTAGCTCGCGAGACTGACTGATTCATTCAAAAGTAATCGATTGAAACCAAAATTCAAGACGACAGTTCATTTTAGCTTGCATAGCGAGCCTGATTCAACGTTGCCTACAAGTGGGCCCTAAATAGTGATCTATATTCATGTAGTTCATATCATACAGGGTGAGCCCTTACAAATTGCTCGAAATTGCAAATATCACAAGTTTGATGATGTCATGTCATGTCATGAAGGAGACAAGTTGTAGATGAGAACATAATTAGTCTAAAAACTCAGAAACTGTACATGTATCTGTGAATTTATTTTCAATTTCTGACGAGGTGAGTTTAATGCTGCTTCTCAAAGGCAGTGAAATTCCTTGATGAAAAATTACCAAGTTCCAAATGAGCCGTGTTTATGCTAATTTCGTACCCCTTTACAACTTTCTGATTGGAACTATAGCTCTAACCTCACTAGTTTACAAAATAGACGTTGAATAACCTTGTTGTACCCATTTAGGATAACACGTTTTTGACTCACACTGTATAAAGAGTAAGTTGGAATTTAGAGAGACATCGACAACTCCTTTCTTTCACACTTGTTCTCATACGTACCTGTTAAAATTAAGCGGAGACTAAATCTTTTTTAGATTATTTAAATGATAAAAGCAATTAATTTAATTCATTGGGCAAATAACTACAGTAAGTAACAGTATTTACTTTGAAGGAGTTATTGCCAATAACTTATTTACTTGGATGTTTATTTGATTTTAATTAACGGCGTGAAATACACGCAAGTTTAACAAAATATTAAGCAAATACCCTTCCACCAGGGAATGCAATTTTCGCATAACTGTGCGGATGGCAGTTACAGAACCTATTTAATCCTTTTTGTCACTCCACACAGTATTAGTCCAAGGTTATGCAATTTATTTGGTGCACAGGCGAATCGTAAAATTTAACGATATTACATGCATTATTCATAAGCGCTGAACTGGCATTGCACATGTTGCGCGTTTCGTACGTATTTATGAAATTCTCGATCAATAAGGGCAGTTTCATTAAGCGTAATTTCCGTTGAATGTGCTTTTACAGCCCAAATCTGTCTAAATGTCCAAGCCGAGCATGATAAACGAACGAGTAAATGGCTCGGTCACGATATGCTGCTGCATTCTTTGTCAAAAAGTTTGCTTTTAGAGCGAGCTTTCGCTATTTACTGTATTTATAATGGTCCAGTCGTTATTTGCAGTATACAGAGAACGTCGCCACGGAATTTATAGATGTAAATATGGCTTTGATAGCAAAAAACGTATTGCGCTAAAAAGATTCGGATTGCATACAAATTTCTCTTAGAAAAGCTAATTTGCATGATTCAGTTTTGACGAGCAATCTTGGTTGAATCGACTCCAATTTATTCATCTGGTCATTTCACTCTGAAGTATGATTCATGTAGGATGCAAGATCAAAAATAAACCACATTGTACGTATATGTGTACATAATGCAAATGAATCCAGGAGGATTCGCCGAATCGCTGGTATTTACAGTCTTGTATTTCATCAGTGCGAGGAAAATGCGAGTCAATAATTCCCAGGAATTTCGCGAGGAAATAAAAGAGTATAGCATGGATGTAGACAGCAATGACGGATACGATATATGCTGGAATAGCGTTTGACAATGTAACCCTGCATCACCTTCATATTCCTTTCATTTCCCTCCAGCATCTTCCTTATCAAACTTTAAAAAAAATGAAAATTTTCTTTCAATATCTGTAATCTTGCAATGCGTCTTGCAGTATATGCTGCAGAAAGATTTTCTAAATGCATGATTCATAAGTAAGTTTTTGGCCCAAACATGGAAAACGATGATCCTAATGAAAATATTTCAATGCAGAATGTCTAGTTCGTGACAGGTTAAAGCTCTTTGAAAGAACATGCCTACATGTACCACTATCACGTTTTTAAATTGGGTTACATTTATATCTTAAAACACTATTTACACTTAACAAGACAATTACATAACATGAAGAATTCCTGACAAGTTTTTTTTAAGTTAACAATGACAAGTGGGTTCATGGGACCATGATTTCAAAACTTTTCTGGGTTCGAATTAATTTCCGAACAAAATTTTTTTCTGTATGTTGGGGTCATGACCCCATCAACCACTCGCGTCTTTTCTGAGCCATCATAGCAATTTACAGGAAGCACCATTTAGCGCACTCCAAGAAAGGACAAGACTGCTTAACAGTTCGATAAAACTTATTTGGTCATCCATGGTGGGTTTACGATGGCAGATATCGTATATCGTCACCAACAGAAATCGATTTTCTTTATCAATTTCAGTATTGGCGATAATAAAAGGGTCCACTAAGAGAACTTATCGACGACGTGCGAGGGAGGCAGGGGCATTATTACGACATGTGCTCCAGAGGAAAATATATATGAAGGGTGATGGGGAGCATTCTTCATTACACCAAAATTCAAAAGCTGTACTCGGGTAAAAAATAAGTAAGGAAGGAAGGCGATAGTTTCAATTAACTTTTATGAGAAGTGAACCACGCGTGCCATAGGCCAACCATATAAAACAGTCCCCATCGTAGTGTAGAAACCAATTTTGGTACCAATGCTAAACTGCGAAGGGAGGCAATAAACGTCCCACGGTAGGAAAATGAGCAATGTGAAAACTTTCTGCCAAAAAAAGCATCCGGTTCGATCCTTCACTGATCCTTCCCGGAACAGAATATCATGTAAATACGAGTGTGCTTGCTGTCAACTATTGGATGCTTTATAGATTATTCAATCAATCCTTTTAAGGAGTAATAAACAGGCTCAGTTTAAGTCTATGCATCTTGCACTTCATATCGACAAAATCCAGAATCCATTCCTAGCGTCCATGATATCCATCTTTGCAACGTCATATCAACCCCATTAGCGAATTGAATTATTCTGGCAATTTGTCATTCCAATAAATGTTAAGATGATACTAATGTGTGCTAGAATGCAGGGTTAAATTGAAGCCCTACCCTCACTATATAGGTAAATATTAATTTAAAAAACCTAGAACCACACATTGGAACAAAGATTAAGAACTAAAAGTTGTTATTTTTTGTATTTGCTTGGCAGGGAGTGCCAGTAGGTGGCGCTTTAAGCAGTAGCATCGATAATGACGTCTATGCGTGGAAATTCAATCTCATTGTGTTTTCTGGTACAATTTGTCATGATTGTTATCAAAATCAATTTGCTATCAAACGAAAATGCAATTCAAAAGACATTTCCACACTGTAGACAAGTAACCAATTTAGTGCGGTTAACACTAAATAGCAATCTGGTCACATGATGCGCGTATAGTGGCCATCTTGAGGGTTTTGCAATATAGATGCAGTTTTCGATTTAGCCATTACAGCCCCACCTGTTCGCACTCCTTGTTAACCAAATCCATTAAATTAAAATCTAACCATTCTTACTTTTACAAAATTTGTTCCTTCTAATTTAAGTTTTTCAAAATTCTTAGGTAGGGTAGGGCTTTATGATCACCCTTAGTCCAAGTAGTCAAAAACTTAACCATATTTCACTACATTCTGTAAATGCTCTTCGTCAAAAATACAGCATCCATCGTAAATTCCAACCACACACTCAGCGCATGCCAATTTTACTGCAGACAATGAATACAATTCTTCGAATCCAATACAGCAAAGGGCTACTGTTGTCAAATCTGTCGAATTTACGATCCCATAAAGACGTGAAAACAACAGAAGTGCGTTCAAAGGACTCATAAGTCACGCATTTTTTAAACTTAACGCGTTCTTAAGGTCAGTTTCATGAGCAACCCAGCATATATTCCGATACACGTACATGTAGTCGAAAACGATGTGGGTCACAAACATTCTCAAAGGGACCCCTTTAAAAATCGATTCGCAAATCGATACCACAGAAGACATTTTGAACCAACCTGAAACAATAGGATGTTAATTAATATTTAATTATCGAGCCCCGGCATTCGATAGCCCAATTTGCACGCAATTATTATAAACGATATCTGCATGTTATAATGGGGTAATTGAGTTCAGCCATTCTTCATTTCGACAGAACAAGGCCTTCGTTCGTCAATTTTCAAGTAGCTCGCAAGTACTTACTCGTGAAAAGGTATCGTGAAAAACATCAGCGAGGTTTAGCCTTCGTGAATAATATGATCGATTTTTGAATTTGAAAACAACGAAGAAAGCTTTTTCGTGTTGTTAGGACTCAAATCATTTCTCGGCCCTTGGACGTCTCTCCCTGTTTTTATATTGAGCATAAAGATGGTGGTCCTAGTTGAATATCATAGCACATGAATGGTGCCACGTGACTGTTATAGCAGCCGCTAGACCAACATTAGGAAAACTTAGTCATTAAATCCCATCGGTGCTATGAAATAATAAAACTTAATTGGGAAGAGAGCATTAACCAATAATGGTTTACAGAACGCATTAAATGGGTACTCTGGAGGCTCGGTTATGCGATGGAGATTAACAAAACAAACAGCCAGAGACATTATGCAAATGCTAATCACCAGAAGGTGTTTACTCAAGAAATGCAATACAAGTCGCACCTAATCCTACACGATATTAACAATGCCTTAATTTGTCATCAATAGACGTGATCACCGCAATTAAGTCAGGAATAAGTATAATAACCTGTGATACTTGTGTGATCATAAAGTCTAACCATCGTTACACAGTTTATTTTTTAAACTGTTAGTTGCAAGAATCAAATTTTAGAAAAAGGCATTACAGCGGCAAGAGCTTTTTATTTCATGTACATGCAGGCTATTTGGTTCATTTTTGCCTTCACATGCTTTCCTCGATGTTGAAAGCCCTAATCTATAAGCTGAATGGCTCTCATTGGCTATGGCTCAGTTCCTTTCTTTAGTTGAACGGACTATAGGAGTTGACCTTTTTCCCAAAATATTGTTCTTTTAACTCTAACAGTTGTAAACCATTTTTTTTTTTCAAAAAAGGAAGGCATTTATGATCATCCTGTACAACTAACGGCAACCTTATTTAACGGCTTACTCAGGGAGAGTAATTAACGAACACCATCCCCACATTGGCAACGCAAAACACGTCTTTCGTTTTACAGTATTTCAAAAAAATATTTCGACCAAATAAAATACGACTACGGAATCCCCGGATGAGGGCAATCACTGCAAGCTCGATCGCGATGCTAGTTTGCCAATCATTGCTACTCCACTGAAGCAGGGATTGCTGTACAAATGTACTCGTATTTTCAAAAACATTCCCACGCATCCATAAATTATCAAGGATACCCATGGATGACGCATGCAAAAATTGATGAGCCACATGTCTAACAATGCTAATGCGTCGATATGAAAATGACGCAGTCTTAATACACAGAACCATCATTCGGATATATTCATCCTGACATTTCACTAGTATAATCCGTGCCCCCATCCCTATTATGCACAATGTTCGCTACAAATGACGCCAACATGCGAGCTGTATATAGCAATAGTAGGCGATTTACCAAGAAACCGACGCACCTACCATGGCAACAACAAGCAAAATTCACAAAGAATCATTGACATTGGTTATTTTCTCAACTCAATTATACCCTGCTAGTATTTTCAGCAACGACATGCCTGGTTGTCGGGGGTTAAATAAACATGCTTAAAAAATAGACACCAACATCATTGGCAAACTAATTTCCTATTACATTATAGCTCAAGACTGCTTTTCAAACTTCCTTCATTCACAAAAATCGCTTATCCGAAAATCATTTTTGCTCAATTCAGACAAAATATTCATAGTGTGTATACAGTATATCATGCAGAATATTCGGAACACGAGCAAAAACTAATACATTAATAACAAGTGCATGTACTTTAGGATATTGATGCATGCCATGATTTTGATAATTTGTAATGCGTATTCAGATTTAATGTATTTCGTTATCCAAATAAAAACAGCTTACCCAATTTTAGGTATTTTATCCAGGATTGGAAAGTTTTTACATAACACCTTATATATACTAGGTTGGCAAACTAGATTGAAACTCTGAAGGGACATTGCATCGCCAAATGGCATGTAAATAACAAGACTATAGAAATACGCAAAAGTGGTATGTTTCGAAATACAAGTCGTTCAATATTGATTATAGTTTTGTCAGTTTCAGTGAGGTGAACGTCATCTCGCACCATGCAACATGTCCGCCGTCACGTGCGCCAACACGAGCAGTAGCAGCACGACGGCGAGGCCCCCTTGCGGGAGTGGTGGCAATGAGCAGAAGCAGTTTGACACCCTGCAATTCGTCGAGCACAGCCAATCGCACGCCATCGTGTACGTGGTGGTCATCCTGGTGCTCTACATCAGCATCCTCCTGGTTCTCATCTGTCGCTATTTGCGCAAAGAACGAAACCAGTTCAGACTTCCGGCCTACATCAGCAGCGGCATCCTGAAGAAGGAGCGCTATAACAGGTGCGCCAGAGACCTGGAGACCAGTCACTTGAGCACGGTCTCAACCCAGATGATGATGGACAAGGAACAACAACAGCCACAAACGGCCAACGCCCCACTTCTGACGTCACCCAGCGCCCTGGCCACCATGGACACGGCCGTATGACGTCATAACTATGACCGGTCGAGCCCTTTATGTGGCCAATGACTAAGTCTTACTTTGTACAGAAACTTCAAAGCTTTGCTTGACACGTGAGAACGCTGTAGAATTGCGTGGTTTAATTCATGATGTAATCGTGAGGATAATGACCAAAGTGACAATGGAACATTTTGCTTACTTTCGTTATTAATGCCCTATTTGTGTATAAACGATGTTTCATGTTCATTTCATGAAAAAGTATCTACTCAATTTACTCAAGTTTCGAATTCCGAAATCTTTACTAAATTATTTTTTAATTACTACGTTTACATGGAGACTTAGGTTTAAGTAACAATTATCCAAGTAAACCTATTTTATTTACCTTGATACGAGGTTTACTCAAGCCAAGACAAGGTAGGTAAAACAGGCTGCATTGTTTGCTTACTTTCCTAAAATCCCATGTAAACTCAGTTAATCCCATTAAGTTGGTGACATGCTTGCAATGTCGCCATTTTGAAAAATACTCCAGTTGCCCTCAAACATTCGATTTTTATCATTGGATAAATTACTCGCAAAATTAATAATCGGGATATGTAATTTGTTCACCATGCATTCAAAGCGAAAAAAAGCATAAGATATTTTTTTACTACACGTGTTTTATTTATTACAGAAATTACGTTCAATATTTTAACTGCTGGGAATATTGTTGTAAAGTTTTCCTTATATGAACTGACCGAGCAAAAGGCACAGTTTACGAGGGATTTTTTGTACTTGAAGGAAACATTTTGTCAAAAGAATATCCAAGTGTGAAAACTTGACCAAACATATAGAAGTTTTAAACTTAATTTATATTGTTTTAATACGATTGATGTTATGATTTTACTTTGCTTTTAAAGATAAGTTCGATTGAGAAAAGGTTACCAATATGTCGTGTAATTCATTGACTAGATTCTTCAGTGCATTTTCAACTTTTAAACAATTTCTATATACCGTATTACCGTTTCATATTTTAACATTGTTTAGTACTGCTCCACATCGATTATATATCCTTTACTTTAAGCATGAATCGATAATTAGTTAAAATAACGAGTGGGGGAACTCCTACAAATAATTCAGCTTCGATATTTATTGAATTGTACACATTCTAGTGCCTTTTCACATCTCAAATGCAAACAACAACAACAGTCTCCTATTCAGCAAAAGCAGAAAAGTTGGAAATATGAACTAGCTATGACAACAAGACATAAAAAAGTATATTTAGAGATACCAAAAACACCAAGATCAATATTTCGAAAAACAAATCGTTTGAATTAAATATTCGACAGAAATTTCAGCAGCACAATATTGCATTAGAAGCCATAGTTTCATATTTATGCCATTTAATAACTGTACGAGAGACTATACTCAGCAAACTGTTTAAATTGATCTTAATTATCTCAAATTTCCCCTATCACCGAGCAGGCCATTGGTTTAGTTTAATTTGTACGCTAATTTATGTGGGGGGTTCGCCATATTTCATCGTTTTCGTTATCAGTTGTTTTGCAAATATAATCAAAAAAAAACATTCTGTAGAATCTCGCATCTTATTTACATGTACATTAGTTTTTCGCTTTCACAAATAATGTAGGTCAACAAGAAATTCTCTAAGTGAAAATGTGATGAACGATACATGTTGGTTCTACGACAGATCTAGAACCTAGATTAAGATAAAATGGTCGCCACGCATTCCTCCAGAGAGCCAGTAAAATCAATGACGTTGAGTGTAACCTTTGTTGTACAATTACCACACTTTATAAACTGCATTTTCGACATTTCGTTTCCGGTTATTTATATAAGAGCATCGACTTCGATTGCAGCACATAGCTCAAGATCTCTGTTGAAGATACGTTTGCCACTCAACAGATATGGATTCAAGTGAGGCAGATGGGCGGCTTGTTAAATGTCATGTTTTGGGAGAATTTCCTAACAGTTGATCATAATTTTCATTTTTTTTATCAATTTTTTTCATTTAATTTCATCAAAAACCTCGTTACGAAAATTAATTTAGGAAACATTTTTCCAAAGACCAAATTTTGGAATGAGGTAGAAATCTTAAATATGCATAGAAAATATGTGTTTTCTGAAACAGTTTATCATTGTACCAATTCTAAGATTACCGCGCCGCCTGTTGACACTCCCTGTGAACGAAACACATGGAAAAAAACTTAAGTTCTATACCTTTTCCCAAAATTGTTTACTTGTAAGTAACAGTCGTGACGCCAGAGGGCCATCCATAAAAGACAACATGGATTCTCTTCAACAGCACCAGGGGATGTTGAAATGGACTACACTTAAACTGGTAATATCGACGACAATGTCTACGGCGTTAAAGCCAATGAAGTGGAAATTACTTTTGAATTGCCAATTCCGCCTGGATGCGCCTAGTTAAAGCACCCCGAAAATACGGTTTTCATTTTTCGATATTCATACATCCAACGCCTAAAGCGAAAAAATCGTACGCGCTGTAGAGCTGGTTCAAATGTGATGAATGCGCAGTTTTTGAGTACGAACGAGAAATTATTGTAATCGAGCAGCACAAAATTTAAATCCATGCAACGAATGTCGCGAAATGGATTTTTTCAATTATACCATGCAGCGCGCATGTAATGGCAACTGTATAAGGATTATTGGTATTTGATATAAAAGGCAGGCACCGAACCAGCGCACTGTGCCAGAAGACCAGCATATTTATAATTGATGCAATGCGGGACATAAGCCCTATTCAGTGCAGTGCACGAATCCAATTTGTGGATGCCCATTTAATAACCGAATACAGCATGCACCCATTGCCAAACTAACGATAGGATCAGAGAACGACATTCGGTTAATATTCAACGGATATCGCAAATTGAAAGCAACAATCAATAAGTCTGCAAATGATAGTCGACGAAGAAATCAGTGCAACGTCAAGATTGGGAAATCCTAAAGCAGAAATATTACTCCTTTCTGTTTAATTTTGCGTTGACCACATTTCATGCATACCACTTTGACATATACAGATGTATCTGCTATATGAGCAACGTTCAGCGGTTGCAATGCTGTACAATGTACAACGCAATGCTGTACAATGTTAACTTATTCCAAAACACTACATAACCAACAATAGTGGAACCGTCATACTCGATGAGGTTGTCAAGTACTGGAAAAGAATTATTATAAGATGGTGTGTTAATTCAGACCTGCAGAATGAAATTTCACAATCAAGTTCTCTCGTTTCGATTAAAGCGGACACCCTGTATCTGCCAAAAATGCCATTGCGTAGCAAAACTTTACATCTTGCAGTTTATTTACAGTGATTGCGTAAATGCGTTAGTGCGTTAATTAGACAAACATCTTGCAGCGCAGTGTTGTTCGAGCGTGATTTGTTTTTAACGTTTCCAACTTTATTGTAATTATAATAAGACTAGAGAAAATTAGAGCGACGATATAACTAACAATTTCACGGGTAATAAGAGCAATGCATATGGGCCGCCGAAATTTTCACAGCAATATCCGCATTAAAAATTCATATCCGGAAACAGGAAATTAATTTCACTTATGAAAACGCATATTTGTCCTACATGCGCAAGCAGTACTGTACAGTGTACACTGTATACACATACGACTCAGAATTGGCGTTTAAATCCTACGCTGCATTGAATACGTTTTCTTAGTTACTCGAGTCATGACCAAAAACAAAATCAAAACAAGACTACAACAGCATAAAACCCAAAGCCAAATCCAACTACCGAGAAAATAAACCCACAACAGAAATCCTTTACGTTTTCGACAATTTCGTTCAAATCAAAGTTATGAAATCCGTCCATACAAAATCAAGGGATGCTATTTTGCATCAGGCCCAATCAATGTACGACTATAGCTCCCATCAACGAATATATGCAAGTCATATATGCAAATCATTAGTAGCCGAAAACCCATATGATCGATTAATCAATCCCTCGCAATTTTCCAGGAAACGCGAATGACGTCTTCCTATGGTCAGTTACGCATTTTGAAGATACATTCATTTCTTTTTTCCTGTCCATTTCCTCATCAACTGCCCACGGTCGACCTCTTCACCCCATTGGCCGCCATCACGTGGTGGAATCTGAAGACGAGTAGGCCTAGGGGATGTAATGCGAGTCCATTTCGGACATCATAAAAATCAAGTTGATCTTCTCGAACCGATATAGAAAACGAAAGAGCAACAAAAAGCCCATTTCGATGGACGATCCATGCAACGACAGGCTCAAGAGGTTATAGGATGTCCTTTTCCAAAGCGCATCAATCCTTGGAGGATTTCAATTAGCTCGCCATTAACCTCGTCTTGACCATCACAACCGTTGCAGTTCTAGCGGCGATAAAGTTGAATATCTGCAAATTTAGAAGGTACTTTGGGGAAACAAGTTGGGATGCTGCTAATGCCTTTTCGGTCTAGATAAGACATCGTCATTCTTCAACGAGACGATTCTTAGCGAAACGGTTGTCATCGAGTTTTTAATTTTGATTTCAGTGTGGATATCGAATAAATTTATTTGAGTTGCTTCCAATTTAGGCTATGAACAAAATTAATTAACTCGCTTTCGTCGATAAATTTTATACTTATCAAACTGAAAGCAGTTTAGGTTTACACAGGAATATTATTCCAATTAACGTATAATCCTTCGTTTCTAAATATGGTTGCCATAAAGCGCTCGTGGGGATCGTAATTCGAGTAATTGGTTTTGAAATAGCGATGGCAAACAGTCGTCATAATTGCAGGATGAAATAAAAGCAGTTTATAGGGTGTCACCCATAACCATTTCGACATTTTTGGGATTAGTCTTTGGGCATATACAGGGGACGCAATTTGACTCATGACCTACCCTGTAATGTATTTTTGGTGAGAAAAGTTTCAGGAAGAGAATTCCTAACCTTATTGCAGGAACATGTATAAGGTATAGTATGTTTGGTGAAGAAAATTGAGAATCAACCTCGAGTAAATGCCAAGGTTTTTATGTACACAAATTTTACAGCGAAGTAATTTCAACTCGACTATATACACACTTTCATCTAAATTCATCTAAACATGGGCATCTGTTTCTGGCACATGAATTCATCAGATTGATAGACGTCAGTTTTAAGGCACGTATTGTCCCAGCCCCAAATAAGGCAGATCCAATGAAGACATCTACATGTATAAGTTTACAACATATTTTGAGTCATTACCAGCAAATACTACATGTACAGTAGAACCTGTCTTAACTTATACTGTGTAAACTTATAACCTCCATAACCTAATATCAGCGGCCGGTCCCGAGCTCGTCCCCAAGCTTGATTAATGTCCCTGCCTAAGTCAATAACCTGTCTAAACCGATGCGTGATGCCCGGTCCCTACAGTATTGACTTAGACAGGTTCTACTGTACTACACTGGTCTCCCGATCTAATCCAGATGACCGACATATGTCTCATGTGGACGGCCAGTAAATTTAGGCTTTCAAGTTTACATGTGCATGTAAATGCAATTTCAAAATTTCAAAATGGCCGCCTTAAATATTGTGAAACCTATTTCAGTGTCGACCAGTGCAGTTCACGTTTATTGTTACTATTTTTTCCCAATGATCGACTCGACCGAGAACGAAATGAATGGTCGTCGTCCAGGGGGCGCCTCAGAGGGGCCCTCAGAGGGCCTAATGGCGCTGCAGGGCGACAGTGGTGCATCCTTCACTTCTTGATGCAGCCCAGCGAAGACGTTTTCGTCTTCGGAATCTTTTGATTTTTCAAGTTCTTCCGACGCAGAGACGTTGATGGAGGACGAAGACGAGTAATTGCTGCTTTCGTCGTGGATCTTCAAGTTTGATAGCAATTCGGTCTCCACCACCGCCTGTGGCGGCCCTAGCCAGGAGTGGAAGGCAGCGCCCCCCGGCGGCGCCGCGGAGAAGCGGCGCTCGTTGAAATGCTGGATGAATCTGGGCAGGTTGCCTTCGCAGCCCTGCCACACCAGTTCCAGGACGTTGGGGTTAAAGGTCGGGAAGAGCCTGGTGAGGAACTCGCGGCGGGCGGCCGGGCAGTGCGAGTCGCCAATGGCCAGAGCGCCGTCATGCAGCGCCACAGTGGCAAAGGACGAAAGCTGAGGGCTGCAGGGAGGCAACGCCATCTTGTGGAGATGGGCCAGGCGTTCCCTCTCCATCATCACGCTCTCCAGCTCCTTGTCGGCGAAGCAGCGGCGCTTGCGCATGCGCTCGTTCATGTAGGGCAGAAGCGACCGCAGCGCCTCCGTCGGCGGGTTGCGGCTCACCCGCGTCTTGTAACCTAGCGGCGAGCGAACGACACACATGGTGAAGGTGAATGCGACTCGGCATGTTAAATAACCTCTCCGTGCTACCGTAGCGACTCCTATTGAGGGCCCCATTCTAAGCCGTTTGAAAGAGCGGTGTGACTTTGGGGACACCCCTGCATATTCAAAATACCTTGCGCCCTACGCTTGCGCCTTGCCTACCTTGTACAATGTCTCGTCCACTAGGTGCATATTTGCTCCGTTAAGTCGCGAATTACGCCCTTTATTATTAAACG
>JAQFYZ010002742.1:0-15761 GCA_034695085.1 Cylindroiulus punctatus | reverse complement strand
ATGGGACCTCGAAAATGTGTTCGTTATAACCGATAATTCGTTTTATCCAATTCGTTATAACAGTATAAATTAACAATTTTCTGTACAGGCTATGACGGGGATTGGAAATACTGTTAGTGATAACAGTAATTACCCATATGGAAAAGAAATGCATTTTGAAATGCATTTCAAAATACACATGTATATGTAGATTAAGACATACACTTTGTACATGTAAATGCATTTCATAATGGATTGGAAATGCATTCTAAAATGCATTTATCATGCAGCATTTTCTGAAAAATACATTTGCAATATTTTTTACAATTTGCAATGTATTTCAAAATGCATTTGAAATACATTTCTTTTGCATGTGGGATTTGACTGTTTTTACATTTACTTTCCAATTTGTGAAAAACAATGTATTTTACCTAGACGTCATGGGGAAAAACAGTACAAGAACCTCGACAAGAACGTGCATAGTGGAAGAAAAAATTGCAAGAAAGTAACTTTTTCAAAATGGCGAAAGAGGGGATGGGTTAAAATGCATTTTGCTGTGATCTGTGACACTGGACAGCCACTGTCCCATAGCGAAGCAATCAGGCGTCGAATTTGTTGCAAAATCCAGAATGAAAATCGATTTTGTTTGGTACATCTCAATATTGTGGTGGCATACATGACCAGGCTGACCACCCGGGGTACAATGGTGATCAATGGGTGGTCAGTGTCCGTCTTAGCATGCGAGCGTTTTGCATTCCTCATCACTAACCATTGATCTGGCCATTTGGGAAGTCCATATTGCTGTTATTACCGTCAGCCTGGGACATTGAAATTGGAAATGCCAATGGGGGACGTCTGGGGGAGGCAGAGGCCATCAGTGGACATCACCCTGGATACCGAAAAATAGTTTGTGTGCACCAGTAGCGTCGCTATAAAATTTTACGACTGGGATAAAAAGATGCAAGCAGTAAAATTGGGTAGTCTACATAGGCCAACTGCTGGAAAATATTTTGGGCATAAATTGCTACACTCGGTAATCGCCGAGCAAAATGATAGGGTGATGAGGGTAGGGTGCATTCATGGCACATGGTTGATGCCTTTCCTGTTTCGACCCCAGGACCCCTTTTCCTTCTGTATTCACCAGCATTTACAATGGAGCATTACCTGGAATTTCACGCTTTTCCATTCAAGGGTTCTTGCAAAGACAGCGAAGGTTCTGCCAGATTATATCAAAGACGAGCAATAAGGATTCCTCTCCTAGATTTAACACGGTGATTGAGAGATACTGGAATTGGATGGACAGAAACTTTAGACTGCTCCTTATGGAACTATTGTGATACAAATTTAGAGTACACTGGCGTAGCTTTCACCTTAACTTGTATCCTTATTTACATGTACTTGTTTTTTGTTTACTGATACATGTAGGTATTGCACAGATTGCATGGAGATTTTCAGTCGTTCATCGTATTTTATCATTGCAAATAACGTGTACACTGTGAACCATAAAAGTACAAATGCAGTTTTTGTGGGGTACAAATGTGCATTTGCACCACATTATAGGACTCGGGTACCTTTTCATTAAGAAATGACTCACATCCATGTCTGCTAATGACCTTCACCATGGAATGTATGCATTTGGTCATCTTCTGTACCCTTGTGGTTTTTGCAAAAATAAGCAAAAATAAGAAAAGAAAAAGTAAATGCAAATTTAACTTGGAGGTACATTTGCCATGGGCATATGTACCTGAAAGTGTTGAAAATTAGGTACAAATGATTATCATATATGTACCCAAAGGGAGTAAATGATTTTAATATTTGTACCTCAAGGTACAATATGAATGGGTACAAATGTGGACTCATATGTACCCCTAGAAACATATGTACCCATAGGGTGTGTATATAGTTTCAAAACGTTTGTTCCCTTAAGGTTCAACATTTGTACTTTTTTCCGTTTAGAGTGTACAATTTCTGTTGAAAAAGACAGGATAACTTTGTCAAAATGTCTCAAGAAGGTAGATTTCCTTAAATTAACAACACACTTGGTTTGGAATCGTATATGGCTCAAGTTGCAATAAACTGCTCTGTGCATGTTTATGAATTATTTAAAGAAGTTCACGTTGGCCAATACTGAGGCATTTTCCCCAAAATCGATCTGTTTTCACTCAATCCGAGTTTTATATATCATCACATACTCTTTTGGCCCAGGGGGAACGGCGAGGGATGATGTTTTATCGTCTGGAATTTACGGTTAGGGTATATGGTTTGACATTTTAGAGACATAATGAAATCTGTCGGATAATAAAATGCAAATTGTTATATTGACTTTTTTGCAAAATCCCGTCTAAAATCCCTCCGTCATCGGATGCATATGCACATAGTTTGAACCATCTTTTTTTGCGGTTTTATACATCCCCTTTCAGTTTTTTGTGCATTTTCCTAATATTGTCTCTTCGAAATGCCTGTTCACTGATGCGCTGTGTGGTTTTTTCCTGCATTCAATTTCATCTCAGGTGGGATATATATCACGTGGACCTGTCATTTGCATATAATCCATGTAAACTCAGTTGACATTTTACATATTATGCGACAAATTCATGGGACACATTAGAGTGGAGGAGAGGAATCTGCGAGATACTGCATGTCTGGATAACTGTATTGTGTTTATTGATCTTACCATAGAGAAGTGAATAGACAGGTTTCATAACGTAATGTAAACCTCTGAAACCAGTGTATTTTTTGCATAATTATTATAAGCGATCAATCGTTTGTCACTTTAATACAAGTAATTTTTTTCAACTTAGATGTACTTTCCTCAATTAGCTTTAAAGGATACACAATCACTTTCATATTGGTCTAGATGGCAGCAAGCCAGTATATGTACATGTATAATCCACATGTGCATGTACATATATATGATTTCCATAACCTTGATATCCCGTTATAAACCAGGTCGGTTTGTAATTAAACATGGGACCTTAATTACAATGCTCGATAAAGTAGGACATTCTCATGCCTAAAGGATCACTTTAGTGGCAAGAATGCAGCAATTATTTTCTCTCACTAACCACATCTTCATCAGTGAGAGCAAATTCCAATGATCGGACTACTAATTAACTTTGGCTGCGAATAAAGCACTTATCACCTGCAGCTTGACGGCCCCATGGCGTCAACAATAGATACATGACAATGTCTTCTGGGTGAGAACCAACCAACACATTTTTAGGCAAAGGAAATGAATGGGAATATGTTTATACGTGTAATGTTCCGTTTTGAATTACAACTGAGTGTCATTCCAACTTTGTCGACAACTTTCATGGTGGCAGAGTACCATAGGAGACCCCATTCCCATGCACAATTTTGAGTTTTATGATTCCCTTATTTATACGAGTTCATGACATGGGAAGCACATCATTAAGCCATCTACCTGGAGGCTGTCTTCGAGTGTACTGTCCACAGTATTTCTTAAACGATGAGAAATTCTGACAATCTGATGTTCAATAAAAATTGAGGATTGTGAGAAGTTGATTAATCTGAGGGATAGCTGTGAGGATTGAGAACTAAGGTTTTGCATTCAAGTTTCATTCCATGTCTTATGCCATGGAAACCTCAATATATATCAGATTAATTCAACTCAAGTAAAACTTGCCAACTTTCCTTTCTTGCTGACTCAAGTTACCAGATATGGGGAATTTACATTGCAAATTGTCACATGTTAACAGGCAGACCTCCTCATAAACAATACATGAAAGTAACATGAAATTTCTGTTCTGGAAAAAAGTTACTGTTCTTCATTTTGTTTCTGTTATCACTACTGGGCCTGCCTATACGGTATATGTGTATACATGTATATATTATACAGTATACAGTGGCTCCAGAAAGTATTTGGACATCATGAAAATCGTGAATAATTAAAAAAAAATATCAAAAAACATAAAAGTAGGTAATAAATGAAGCTTATGAATTCCTAAAACTATTCCCGCATGTGTATTTTTCAAAATAAAACGTACTGTACATGTACATGTGACCGATCGCCTATATTGTAGTGTGAAAGCACACTAAGATATCACTTTGATTGGCGTAAGAATGATGCTATTAAAATGTATTTTTTCTTAGCTTCGCAAAATCTGTCAATCGATACAATGAAATCTTCCAGAATGACAGTGCTGGATATTTTTGGTGAAATCTGCCGCGATTGTTAATGTCTGTCGGTAATTTCGATGACAATATCATTAATTGTCATTTGTTTCAACCTCTGAATGTAGGACAAGAATTTTGCTATCCGTGTCAAAGTGATACAGGCGAGGTCATCATGCATTCGGTTGATTCATTTTGCGCAGATTTACGATTCGAGCTCGCCGACAAAGGAATTTATCCAAATTTCGCGTATTTTCACTGGAAAAATCGACCCAATAAATAAACGGCCGACATGCGCATGTCAGGCTAGATATTTATGTACCCACCGGTTGTCCTCTAACATTGAATCGCAAAAAATACATATGTCGGCTTCCATCGTTACCTTTGGCCTTGTATCAAAGAATAAGAAACACAATGTATTTGCTCACGTCCCATTATAATTACAGGCGGGTCGTTTAAAGGGTTGAAAAAACTTATTGCAAATCCGATTTGCTCTATAAAACCTAACGATAAATTTGCTTCCAGATGACGATAAAAGTACTAGCCAAATTACATGTTTGTCCCTGTATTTGTCATGCATAAATTAATTACATACACTGTACACTGAGTGCCATCGTTTATGCTTACATTACATGTATGCACATATAATTATTTAAAGTTTTGCTTTAAGATCAAAACTATCATTTCCAAATACAGAAAAAACTTGTGCACTTACAAATTTCATCGGATCCTGAAGACTCGGGCTCGTTGTTATTTTCGTGGTTGCTTTTATCGTTTGCTTCTTTGTTGCATTCTTTGGTTTTCCTAATCAATTGATCGATTATGCTGTTGAGTCGTCGACTATTGAGTTTCTTCTCGGTTTCTTGGCTGAAATAGAAAGTAATGGTAAATCAAAACTAATTTGATGTACAAGAAAGCGATCTTTTCACAATACACTATAGTGCCAAATAATGCACACTATCACATTAGCTGCGATATGCCTGTATGATCAATTAAAAGTACAAATGCTGGCGATTTTCCCTCATGAATGCATATACAGTGCACTTATGAATGCAACATAATGTACCTAAACATGTAGTTCCAGCGATAAAGACTTGAATAATTAACGCCTCAATTTCGCCATAATATTATGCTTTGAGAAATGTTTCCACTGCAATTATTTAGTTTAGTTTGTTTTAAAAAAGTATCATAGGCTCATAAATAATGACGCTCGTAGTCGGCAACGATAGTTTATGCAACTAGTTTTCAGCTTTTCCCCGTAAAATATATTGGCCTTTCAGTGAACTATTTACCTTTGGAGGTTGGAGTCTGTGGACTGCAACCCTTTAATTAAGTTTAAATTATTATTGCATTTGCCTAATGGAAAATAAAAAATCCACCGTCAGAGACTGGTTTAACATGAGGTGAATGGGGTCAACAATGTCCATTAGGTAATACAGACTACAAGTTGGCAAATTTACTACTGGAATTTTCTCATTATCATAGGTCTACTAGTTTTCATTATTTCCCCCCTATATTTATAGGCTCGCAGCGCTCCAACATGCGTATAAAATACAAATGTGGTTAAATAAAGTTAAATTTGGAAACTAAAAAAGACACTAACATTCTCGAATCGCAGTACATTGTAAAAACTGCATGAAGTACATTCGCTGCAGTTCCCAAATTGAATTTAATGTTTAAGAAAAGTTTGTTACTGTAGTTGTGTTTATGTACAGTAAACTAACATCGAATAGAGAAAACGGTTTATTTGTCATGGTGCTTCCATGAATACCCTGTTCACACGATGCACTTCAAAACTAGTTTGGAAGCTGAAACTCGTTTACAACGTAGTTTGTCCATGGTTTCTATAACTAGTTCACAATACTAGTTATGTAAAAACCGCATGAAATACATTCGCTGCAGTTCCCAAATCGAATTTAATGTTTAAGAAAAGTTTGTTACTGTAGTTTTGTTACTGTACAGCAAACTAACATCGAATAGAGAAAACGGTTTATTTATCATGGTGCTTCCATGAATACCCTGTTCACACGATGCGCTTCAAAACGAGTTTGGAAGCTGAAACTCGTTTACAACGTAGTTTCTCCATGGTTGCTATAACTAGTTCACAACACTAGTTATGTAAAAACTGCATGAAATACATTCGCTGCAGTTCCCAAATCGAATTTAATGTTTAAGAAAAGTTTGTTACTGTAGTTTTGTTACTGTACAGCAAACTAACATCGAATAGAGAAAACGGTTTATTTATCATGGTGCTTCCATGAATACCCTGTTCACACGATGCGCTTCAAAACGAGTTTGGAAGCTGAAACTCGTTTACAACGTAGTTTCTCCATGGTTGCTATAACTAGTTCACAACACTAGTTATGTAAAAACTGCATGAAATACATTCGCTGCAGTTCCCAAATCGAATTTAATGTTTAAGAAAAGTTTGTTACTGTAGTTGTGTTAATGTACAGTAAACTAATATATCGAATAAAGAAAAATAAGCATGGTAAAAAAACGGTTTATAATAATAAATTTGATCATGGAGCTTCCATGAATACCCAGTTCACACGATACACTTCAAAACGAGTTTGGAAGCTAAAACTCGTTTACAACGTAGTTTCTCCATGGTTTCTATAACTAGTTCACAACACTAGTTATGTTTTCTAAAGAGGTTCCAGCTAGGTGTACCATATTGAACCAAGATCTGGTCAAATAAGTATAATTTCGAGATCAAAGTAGACATCAGTGTAATGCAGTAGTTAACGTCACTGATAAAGTTCCTATATAAGTAGGTGTTTAAACATCACTATTTTGAAACCTTACAGCTATCTAGTTATGAGCCAATAACACAAAATGGTCAAACTCTTGAATATTTTTCTCCTGAAAAACTAGTTTTTTCAGACATTATTTGGCATAGTTGTGGACAGTAGGTCTTGTTAGTATCATCGCCAGGGACATTGTATGATTAGTGTGGTACTGGTGTTCCTATTGTCACCATACAAGGATTATGACAGTCATTTGCATGTAGGAGAAAAATGTTTCTTCAGCTTTGTAGTGTTCGTCCAGGGTGAAGGGTTTGGGTGGTCTTACTGTAGTAGAGAAGGTCCAAACACGTGTTTTGGAAGGAAGTGATCCCTGGGCACCCTCCAGTGGAGATATATGTATGAAAACCGGTACACCACCCAGGTGAGGTATACATTGTCGGGGTCGAATGATCCGCAATGGGGGCGCCTATCAATTTGACTAAGCTATTTTCATACTTTCGTCTTATTGCTAGGGAGGTATCCTTTTTAATCCGAAGTGGTTACGAGACACTGAGCATGTTCGATGTAATCAACTGTATACCTTTTGGCCTGATGTGATTAACCCAATCTTGGAGTTAAAATAACAAACGATTTTGTTGACATGACCAATGGCATTAACCATTAGACAGCATTTAGACAATTATAACCCAAACTTGAACCACAGCTACCTATGTTATTAATACTATAATGCAGATGTTGTCAAAATAGTATTTTGCTTAATATAATAATTATGACCCAAGCTTGAACCATAGCTACCAATGTTACTAATAATATAATGCAGATGTTGTCAAAATAGTATTTTGCTTAATATAATAATTATGACCCAAGCTTGAACCACAGCTACCTATGTTACTAATACTATAATGCAGATGTTGTCAAAATAGTATTTTCCTTAATATAATAATTATAACCCAAGTTTGATCCATAGCTACCTATGTTACTAATACTAAGCTTATAATGCAGATGTTGTCAAAATAGTATTTTGCTTAATATAATAATTATGATCCAAGCTTGAACCATAGCTACCTATGTTACTAATACTATAATGCATATGCAAAATAGTATTTTGCTTATTTTGCTTAATATCTTAATTAACTTTTTCTTGGAATGTTTCATCCTCAATATAAATATATACATGCTACTTTAAGTTTCGACTTTCATCCTACATTCAGACTTGGTTAGAAGTATAGTACGGATGTTACCTGTTATATCCATATTATGAAGTAATACAATCATGTCATAGCTCTGCACTTTGAGTCTCCGACTAACCAATACCATTTTAACAGCAGACATTCAGACAAGTAGATTTTTTGTAGTTTTAAAACTTACGGTCTAATTAGGATCTTATATTGCAATGCTCTTCGCCAACACGTATAATTAAGATGCACTGCCACAGGTAAAATTCTTCAAGAATTTTAATTGATGGCGTAGAATATGCATTTTATATGTTGGATACGAGTAAAATTTCAAATACTGATTTCCTAATTAACAGCACTTTTTACGAAATGATAATTATTATTGATTCTCAGAAAAAATTTCTGAAGAGTTTGCTGCAAGAGTGGACTTAGTATTATAGGATTTAGTTCTAATATGAACTTCGGGCCAAGTTATTATTAGACAATATTCATGTATTATATTATGTTATGCATGTAGTTCTTCGATGGTCAATTTGGGGTCGTTGAAACAGCTAGAGGTTTAAAATCCGTCGTTACGTGTCTATAAAATGAGTTGAAAAGCAATATAGCGATACAGGGCGCTGGAATTTAGTATCGTTTAATTTTCTGATATTTATTAGACATCGACTGTTGATTTATACTTGGGTGTGCGACGTCAAATTGTTTCAACACTGCAGGTGATCAGAAACACACCGCCCAAATACATTCGCTGAAATTTTTTTCGTTGAAAAATTAACTTTTACGTCCCAGTTATCAAATAAAATTTAGCATTTCTGGCGAGGAGGACCTAAACCAGGTTGAATGGGTGCTACGTTTCAATTCCCTATTTAAAGCATTAAGTGCTGTTAACCTGTAACCAACTGTTTTTCCTGACTTAACCCCACCAGAAACGTTCAAGGTGTGGTCAAAACGTTTGTCACTCGTAAATATATCTTAGTGTTGGCTATTAGCACTATAACCACTCTCAGAGACGCTAACTAGGTGTAGTTAAAAGTGAAATACAGCGACCAGAAGGAATACTTTGAACTAGGAGATGACAGACCCAGGCTTCCCCTTTTTATAGTGGCTCGCATTTTTATTGAGCCCATTCCTATTTTGACCAGCAGATCATTGCTCCCTAATGAACTCAGTGCAAGTAGTTTGAACTCCGAAGTGGACACGTCTGTAAGGAAGCCCGTGTAAAAATTGTACTTCAACATCCTAGTTTTTGACAAATCAACTGCAAATTCTACATTTAAGATGCATCATGAACAACTTTAGACGTTGTACTGGTTATATGCAGACAACAAGCTACCTTAATCTAAGTAATGAAAGCAAATCATTTAAGTTGAGTGTACTTGATTTGAGAATCTGCATGGGGTTGCTTGATTAGGCATCTCAAACCGAGCAAGTTAGTTGCTGCAAATAACATGTAAACACTTTAAACAGGATTAAGTGTATATGACCGCATGGCTTTGTATCCTGTGCTTATGTTAAATCAAATATAAGATGCGGTGAAGCTCCCCAGATCTAGTTTTAGCAAATTCTGGGTGTTTTGAAACACGTCACCACCAGGTGACAGACTTTAGGGCTAGTCATTGCACTCACTAGTGACTTTGTGTAAATATGCTTTAGTTAACTGTCACTGTTTATATGCAGACAGCAAGCTTCCTTAATATAAAGTAAACAATTTAAGTTGAGTATACTTGATTTGAGAATCTGCATGGGGTTGCTTGATTAGGCATCTCAAACCGAGCAAGTTAGTTGCTGCAAATAACATGTAAACACTTTAAACAGGGTTAACTGTAGATGAGCACATGCCTTTGTTTCCTGTGCTTATGTCAAGTCAAATATAAGATGCAGTGAAGCTCCCCAGATCTAGTTTTAGCAAATTCTGGGTGTTTTGAAACACGTCACCACCAGGTGACATTGCACTCACCAGTGACTTTGTGTAAATATGCTTTAGTTAACTGTCACTGTTTATATGCAGACAGCAAGCTTACTTAATCTAAGTAAGTCATGAAAGTAAATCATTTGAGTTGAGAATCTGCATGGGGTGGCTTGATTAGGCATCTCAAACCGAGCAAGTTAGTTGCTGCAAATAACATGTAAACACTTAATTAAACAGGGTTAATTGTAGATTGGCACATGTCTTTGTTTCTTGTGCTTATATTATAAATCAAATATAAGATGCAGTGAAGCTCCCCAGATTTAGTGGGTGTTTTGAAACACGTCACCACCAGGTGACAGACTTTAGGGCTAGTGATGTGCACTCACTAGTGACTTTGTGTAAATATGCTTTAGTTAAGGCGAGTTAAAACTAACAAAGAGACAATTGTGCAGATTTCGTGAAACGAGTCAGTGATTAAGACGCCCCTTTTGTTCTGGCACATACACCTGTACACAGCTGAAGCGTCGTGAGTGACCCCTTACGAATTTGGGGAAAATGATCTTGGCTGGTCTTTAGGTACGTGCGAAAATGTAAGCCGACCATCATGTTTTGTGCCTCCGTTGTTATTTTTCGCAGTTTTAATTTATACCTTATCTGATCGCTCGTTTCTCTAAATGCAAATGGATTCGGTTGGCAGCGAGCTTGTATAATGAAGAGATTGTGGTTAGCACACACAGTCAGTGTCCATTTGTCTGAATGTCCATCCCAGCAGAGCAGCTTAGCGTTTTAAAACTAAATTAGATTTATACGCGATGCTTTATTTATCGTGGGGAGAGAAAGACAACTGGTGTTTTTCTGTCGGTTTTGCCGAATATTCGCCACGTAAAATATCTTTACCCCTGCAGTTTCTGTCGGAATTGTTGCAAACTATCGAGGCAATTTATTCGCAGCCAATTTTTTTTCATAGTCCAATGATGTCCAGCTTGCTCGAAGCTCTTTCATGACTTAAAGTCCATTGAAAGTGCGTGTGACTTTGGGGACACCCTGCACAAAATTGCGAAACTAATTTTTCCTTTCCTGAACAACATATTAAAATATTGTTTTGTAAACATTAAGAGGGACTCTCGTTTTTTGGGATTTGCTCTTGACAACTTGTGGAAATGCATATTATATTAATGAAAACGATAATTCTACGTTTGACTTTTTATTTTGCTTTATGGGCGATAGATGGCAGCACCTGCCGTCTGAATGGGGATATAAGAGATTTACTGTCGTTGGCAAAATAAGGAATATCTGGCCAAAGACGAAATGTCTTTTCATTTTATATAGCGCAGGAACTTACTATCAATATAAACGTTGAATAAAAACATTTAGTTTCATTTGAAATCATCATATCTGTCCAAAATTATCAAAATTCAATTGCAAAAAATCACTTTCAATGGGTCTTAAGTTTGACATACTTTGGAATGTAACAAATGTTCTAAGCGGTGCAACTGCAATTTTCATCTAATTTTGATGAATTGCCAACCAATATAGGAAATCCCGGAAGTGCAGTTGGCACTGTCTGCAGACTGGGCTGCATAAATAGCGTAATAAAAGGCGAAGAAGTTATCCCAAATTTTCGTTTTAAAAACAACAAACGTGAGTTATCTTTCGCGTGTCTTCAATTCTCAGTAATAATAGCGCACAAGCTCTTCTAGCAATATTGGCAGACGAGATTTATACAAAGATTATGTCAGAAATCAACATGAACCGTGCCTTCTAGTGTTTTCGACAAAAAAAAGAAAAATAAATAACCCCGAACCATTTTCAGACGCTATTAAAAGGTGATGATCCCTCCTCTTTCGCACTTTTTTCCAAATAAAGTTCATAAAAAATAAGTGCCTTTAGGCAAGGATGAAATTATGGGATTATTTTAGGGGCAGGGGCGAGGCACTCGGCACATGTACATTACCTATTGTACGAGGTGTACAAAAAATAACACACAAATCGTCTTTAAAGTGCTCTTCCCACATGCAAAAGAAATGTATTTCAAATGCATTTTGAAATGTATTTTTCAGAAAAAGCTCCACGATGTATGCATTTTTAAATGTAAAAAAAATGCATTTTACTAATGCATTTCTCAATGCATATTAAAATAAATTGACAAGTGCATTGCACAGTACATTTAGCAATACAGATTTGTAAAATTCAGTGTGCTATTGTAGTTTATAACATTATTAAAAATTCAATTCTAAAGTACATTAAATTTTAGGAATTAATCAAGATGATCTTTCATTCTAAATCAAGAAATTATGTGATCATGTTAACGGTTTCCATTTTCCAATGCCATCCACAATATATTCTACAATACAAACAGAATACATTATAAACTACAGTGTATGTTTCACAATGTATTTCACAATACCATATGAACAATTTATGAAATGTACTGTATTATGAAATGCTCAACAAATACATTTTATAATTCATTAAGAAATACATTTGTCTCAATCTACATATATTTTGCAATGAATTTCAAAATGCATTATCCATAATGTATTTCTAAATGCATTTCTTTTCCATATTGGTTAATAAAGGTAAGGTGAATAGAAAAAAAATTAAAACTGAACGAGAATTATGGCCCTGAGAAAATGCTAGTTGTCTAAACAAGCCGTAGATGGCGCTTTGCCGAAAATGCATAAAATCCGAAAAGGCGATTTATGTAAGCTCGCAAAATAAATGCGATGAAAAATCCATTCGTCATGATATTATCCTCCGAGGAGAAGAGTTTTGTGCGCGATTTCTCAACACTTTCTAGACCGTGTTTTATTTTGTATAAAATCAACAAAGCATATTTTACCGAGTTGGGTTTAGAGAGGAGCGCCGTGACGGAGAGTAAAAAACGCCAAACAAACAATAAAAAATGGGAGTTTTTGGCGCAGAAAGAAAAAATGATGGAAAGATAAAATGAATTATGATTGAAAAGTTCAAGGAAGAACAAAACAGCTCAAATATTAGGATGAGGGCAGGGGGGAAGAATATAAAATAAACAAATGGCGTCGGCTCGTGTAATAATAGCTGGCATTTTGGATGGGACGAAGAAAGAGATTTTGCACAAATTCCAAAATAAATAAACAATTTATGAAAAAATCAACAAAGTGAGTTTAACCTGAAACACCGCACGCACGCTGGACGCAACAATAGAAATTGTGCAAAAAATAACGTGAATTGCATAACCAGGCTGCATATTTGGAGGGACACTGGAGGTCTTGTGGGTTTACGAGTGGCTTTGAAATTCAGCTTATTCTTAATTTACCAGCTTGGCTACGAAAAGTATTCCCCAACACAAGTGTTTGCAAACTGCATGTTGCAACCCAATACCTTCACTAATGTATCACTTTTAATAGCAAGCAGTACATGTGTTGTTTGGACTTTTGCACTAATGCATGTACATGTACATGCATTTGCTGTTTCACGTTTGGAAATTCCCAGATCGTAAATTTCTTTAAAACATTTCTTTAAAACACATTCCTGCAGCAAAATGCAGGTTTCCCATACGTACACTGTCATGTAGCTTTGAATCTTATGATGTGCTCTTTTCGCCAACAACAATTTAAACCCTCGGTCCACATTTTTGCACTGTGATTGCAATGTTTATATTCAACCGAAAAACAACGAGCAAAATCGACGTTTTCTAAAATTACACTGGCTTGATAGTCATTTTCGCTTTAATTAACCCAAGTCTCGTCTTTGTTGAGATTTCGGAAATTGCATTCACCTGGTCGTGATGCCGAGAAAACGTTTCATCAACTTAGAAATGCGAAATCCGGTTTGACCCGTGACCTCTCCCCGATCGGAAGTGCCTATTTTCACCCCATCGCTACTGTCGTTAATGGCATCTGTTACCTGGACGCCACGAGTGGTGGCGCTCCGGGCGGTCTACCCCTAGAGAGCCTATATGATATTTAGACAAAATATCATATAGGCTATCTATCTACCCCATGCCCTCCATGGGCGATCCTCCAATCCAATCACTCACTCCAAATGAATGAAGCTTCGAGAAAATTTTGAGGAATATTTGATATTCGTGTAATTTCCCAACCACTACAGTATGCTGTGATGCATACTCGTACATGTACAAGTGTAGTGCTACAAACAGCAGTGTGTCAAGGTATTGGGAGTGTGCAGCGAAAGGGTCGCCATCTAGTGGCAGTCGAGTAAGCTCCCATGAAAGTAGGAATTGAAAGTAGGATACTTTCATCAAATAACATGGCGAAGTTCGGTAAACTCAGGCTCGTGGCCCAAAAATAAATACGGAATGCTTTAAATACCAACAAAGAGTATTATTGGGTACCGCAGAGTTAGTCAAAACCGTTAAAATAATAATTAGCCTGCATTTACGAGCTTATTTGGGGAAAATGAAAAACTTCCCATTGCATTTGAGGCTTTTATCCTACTCTCGCGGCCATGAAAGTGGCTGACTGCAGCGCCATCAGTGGCGTTGCACACTCCCAATAGCTAGTCTTGTTTACAAGTTAAATATTTGCGTGTGAATAAGGTTTCCCTGAAATATATTTATCTGGAATGAGTGGTGATGGAGGCACACTAATACTACGTTTCCACAGCAATCATAATACACTAATGACAATACAACAATTTCGTGTTTCCACAGGGAACCCACATTTCGCGTTGCATCATGGGATTTGGCTGTTTTTTACAGGGTGTGCGTTTATTTTGCATCCACAAACTTCATAGTTTAGTCTGCTACCACGTGCTGGTAACTGTTGTTTATGCTGGGCCCCTAAATGACACAACCATAAAATATGCACGAAAATAGCAACTCACTTGATTGTTCTGCAATTACAAACGTATTAATCAATTTAATCGCTTCCTATGATATGCTGTACGAGCGTAGCAGACTGGAACTGTACGCTAGGGATTTCATAGGTTTGCGTAGGGATCACATTGCCACATTGACGCATGGAAAAGTTGAGTGGTGACACTGCTTGACGTCACTCAATCATTGGTTCGTGGTGTTTGGATCACGATTAACTTTGGATCAACATTTGTTTAGTGTTTCCACTGAAAAATGAATTGTTGGTTCGGCCACCAATCACAATTCAAAATTGCAGTAATGTACAATGCAGTATTATTTCAAGTATTTACAATGCGCAAATTTCCAAAATAATATGTAAAATACATGTAATGTAAAAATGCTCAATGCCCTACCTATTATGCGTGCAGGTTTGTTCCACCTTGATCTTGCTCGAATCCATAATTTGATTAACTACTGGCGGGTCTGTTGGGATGTCCAGGGTGGTCAGTGGGCCCTGGCTGGTGACTTCCGGTCGATGAACGCCATTGCTCATCAAGTACTCCTCTGGCAGGGACATGCGCTTTTCAGCCAGTCGACCCCGATTCTGAAAAACAGAAAATAAGTTGTTATTGATGTGATCTCATGACCTTTGACCGACCCATTGGTCGATGCCAGCTGTTATATCAAGCCATAATTTATCTGGATTATAATAGACTTTTCAATATGAAGTGCCTCCTTTGAGCGGATGTCATCGTGTAGGGAACGTTCAAATATTACATGTTTTTGCGATTTTCCAACTTCTTCCCCCAATATCATTATTCAGCATCATCTTCATACACCCGCCGGTGCAAATATGCCTCAAATGGCCTAAAAATGTCGAATTGAGACTTGCTATGCTAGCAAAAATGATGGATGTCATATGAAAACACATTTTCAAACGTCAGGGTTCATACTCAAATTTACAAAATCATTTCCCTGACATTCCCTGACAACCCAAGTAAATTTCCCTGACTTAT
>JAQFYZ010002741.1:0-15766 GCA_034695085.1 Cylindroiulus punctatus | reverse complement strand
AGACTGGGACGTGCCGAAATTTGGAGATGACGATAACTCGTACTTGCGAGCAAAATATTAAACAGGCAAAGTGGAAATATATATAGCAACAGTAGATATTGGATAGTGTGTGCTTATTTTTCGTCTTTTTCTACCAATTATTAGGGGCATACAGTATCCTCGTACTGAAAGAATAATTTCAGTTGCTGCGAAAATTGTAAATTGGAAATTTATTTAACAATTTGTTTAGCATGATATGATTGATATTCATTTAAAACGAAATATTTGCAAATGCATTTTTAAAAATCTTTTACAGCTTTTAAACATACCTTCCAATATTTCGAGGAAAAATTATTAGACTGCCAATTTCCAAAAGTAAGTTAAACATGTTTGTAAGACGATATTTAACTTAGCTAAAAATATTTCATTTTCAAAAGTAATCCTGAAATATATCAGTTGAAAATGTAAGTCTGACACTTTGATTAGGCATGCTAATCGTTTTATATTGAAAACATGCTTTTAAAATTCATAAATCTGTTTTATGACAGTCCATTTTCAGTTGCAGTGCAATTTGGAAACTAGAAATGTATTTAGCAGTTTGTTTTAGGCAGATAAGCATATGATTGATATTTATTTCAAACGAAATAATCGCAAATGCATTTTCAAAAATCTTTTACAGCTTGTAAACATACCTTCCAATATTTCGAGGAAAAGTTATTAAACTGCCAATTTCCAAAAGTAAGTTAAACATGTTTGTAAAACGATATTTAGCTTAGTTAAAAATACTCTATTTTGAAAAATATCCTGAAATATTTCAGTTGAAAATGTTTGTCTGATACTTTGATTAGGCATGCTAATCGTTTTATATTGAATACATGCTTTTTAAATTCAAAAATCTGTTTTATGACAGTCCATTTTCAAACATGTTTAACATTTCCTTTGAAAATAGGCTGTTTAGTATTTTTTCCTTGCATATTAGAAGGTATGTAGTTTGTAAAAGGTTTTGCAAATGCATTTGCGAATATTTCGATTAAAATGCGGGTAATACATTAAATTTGAATGTGTATTTCAAACAATTATGATTTGTAAAAGGTTCAGCATTGGGGAACATTTCATACATGTTTCAAACATACACATTGTAACACATACATGTATACTGAGTACAATGCATGTAAAAATCGTTATAAAATAGCATTTTAAATATTTCAGCTCAGATTGTTGGAAATATTTCGATTTCAGCAGCATTACTTTCTGGTCACTTAATGTACTTTCAAATACATGCGTATTTGATTCATGTAGTTAATCTAGACATATGATTTTGAATGTCTGATTTGCAATGATTTCAATCAAAATATTTAATTTGACAATCTGAGTTTAAATTATTTCAGCTTTGAATCATTGTTTGAAATCACAGTATTTCACTAAGACGTGAATGCTTTAAAATATTTCATTTTTGGGAAATTAATTTTAAGACGGTGTGTTAAGCATTACCCCAATTTTCACTAATTTCGCCACTAATTTCATATTTTGCATGTTTTTATCACTTATACAGTATGTATGCTGTACATGTTCACGTAAAAACATACAGAAAAAGTTGCTGCAATCGAAACTAATGATTCAGCATGCTTAAACATAAGATTAATTTCATGCAACTTGATGATATTTCTGTTCTCAATGTTCCATTTTCAATTTGCATTTTTTTTTAATATTTTGCCTATTTTATTTTCGACGAAGTTACGAACTATGCATCTGGTCCTCTAGGGAACATGCTGATGTATGCAAATAAAAAGTGAAAACATTTCAAAATTTTGGGGTTGAAACCCTTTAGGCCCTATTACATTTTTATTGAATGCAATGGCGTCGCTGTTCCAATTAGCCCTTTGTGTCGAACCGTTTTGCTCGGTGTTGCTAACATTTATGAGGTGGGCTGGCAAATAAAAACGATATCTGAAGTTTTTCGTTATAAAAACCTCCTCCTGTTGGAATTCTTGGAGAGCCATAAAAAGGCGCCGTAAAATTTTCCAAATGATGATTCTTCTGATGCAGTTTATTTTAATGCTATTCTGCAACCGTTTTTGTCTACACTATATGGCCCAATTTTATTCAGGTGGTTTTTATACGATTGCACACTATTTTTCCTGCCGGAGACATTTTATTATTCAGTACATACTGGCTGCACTTCAACCTCCAGCAGGTGGGCATTACCATTACCTATGAAATTTGAGGTTTTGAAAATGCTCCGGAAATATTGCCAGACTGACATAATTGCAATTAACACGTTTCAATCTAATAAATAAAACTTTGATGAGACGTGAGGAATCGAATGAAAATATGTTAAAAAGTAAAAGTGCAAAAGTGTACACATGAAAACAACTGTTTTGAGAATTATATCTTTGCAAAATATGAAATGTTTCTGTTTAATTAAAAATACATGTATATAAAATACTGTATACTATGCATAACCAATAACTGCTTAGTTACTTAGTGGTAAGAATGAATATCTTACAGAAAATATGTATACTAAGTTTCAAAAGGGTCTAAGTAACGAACAGTTTCAAAACACTTAAATCAGGCTACATGATCCCCCAAGCATAACAATAATCAAAAGGATGCAACAGATAAAATTTATTATTATTTATCTGAGTCAGATACCCTAGACCATTTTGCATGAATAAACTGCAGTATAGCCATGATTATCCGGACTAATGTTTGTCAGGGGTGGTCCAGATAATCGAATTTAATTCAAAGAGGTTTCATTTTTGCATGAATTGTCGAAATTTTTAATGATATTTGAAAACTGTAGTATGTATACGCACAACAAAGGCAGAAACAATGTTAAAAACAATGCATAATGCATGTTCATGGAATCATGTATTGCAATCAGGGTTGGGCAAATTTTGATTTATATTAAAAAAAATCAAAATATAATATAAAATCAAAAATTGTTAATTTTTTTTAAATCAAATTATTATTTTTCTTAAAAAATAACATGAGTTCCTTGTTTTTTTTTTTGTTAATTACGAAATTATTTAAACATACCACATTTTCAAAACAATATCTCCATTATCGACAACTTTTTTAGGACACGTCAAGATAATGGTCCGGATAATCGAGGTTCTATTGTATTTCTGCCATTCCTTTGGCACTTAGGTCCTTTTCAACTTCGAGTCTTCAATTATCCCCATTTTAAGGGTCATTGCAGGGTATCACAGCAAGCAGTACGAAATAGCATGCATTGTGATCTTTTCGTACTTTTCACGATGGGGGTGCCCAAGAATGGAGGTTTTGGCAAAAATTCGCAAGTTCGCGATATATATTTCTGGGAGGGCTTCTAGATTTGCGTGCTAAGCTTTTTTAGTATCCGTCGTGTGTATCAACGTCTCGCATGGGTAGATCAACTTGTGGATATTTTGGAGGGGGGTAAGGGGTGGGGGAGGGGTGGGGGGTAAGGCTAAAATGCACGGTGTCGTATAAGCGATTCTCTATTAATCGACCAGGCCAGCAATACAATGACTCGATTTATTACGATGCCAGGATAGCTTGAAATCCCAGCCATAATACCGTTTTGTAATTTCGGGTCAAACGCGAGTGCACCCGAGAGATAGCCGAGGAAAATGGGAAAAATGCAAAAAAAGCATAAAAAAAATCCGGGACGAGACGAGTGAGTCGAAATTGGGTACGAACGATTAGGCCCCAGGCATAAATACAGAAATATACAATGAAAAAACGCGTTTGAAATCATATTCGTTGGGGTGGAAGCGAAAAAGGGAAAATAAAATCCCCCCCTACCACACCGGTCTAGCCAGCAGACAAATGAAACTTGGCTCAATGACTGCATGGAAACGACATTTGGAATTGGTCTCACCAAAACATGGTTTTGATATTAGGAAATCCGAATACTAAAATGTTTCTTGAAAATGCATAAAGTGACTTTTGACGCACCCTGTAGTTTGCGCGCCTGTCTTTGAAGCAGGTTATCAATGAGATTTATTGTTTTGCGAATATGCCTGAAATATTTCAAGCTGCCTGGAGAACAAATATCAGGCAATTTGTGAAAAATATAGGATAAAAAGATGGTATTTGAAGTGGCAATTTCCCCCAATTAAGAGGCATGAAAATAAAGGGAATTAAGAAGAATTACAAAAAACTAATGACAAATAAATGACAAACTACAAATCAATAAACTTAAAATTGAGAAATTGATAAGGAATACATTTACAAACGGAGATTTGACACTAGAAAAACATTAATCATATTGTAATCATTCCTATTCACTTATTTATTTTGTTGGCTACAATTTACCTGCAATGTTATCCAAAATTCCTGTTTTAATTAATTTTTATGTTAACTGTTAACAAGCCACCGGTATGTGAAAGCAAGTGTAACATTAATTTATCGAATTTCCCTGACTTTAAAATCAATGGTTCGCGAATAAATTTATATTTAATCCCATTTAGCATTTTTATATAAAAATTATTAAAACATTTAAATCTCTTTTCTGTCCAATTTTCTTGAATAATGCCAGTATTTAAAGATTAGGGGATACTTAGTTGTCTCAAATTAAATCAGTAACTTTTCAAATATTTTTACAATTTCAGTGACCTATTCGGCACTGACACCCTGTAATTAGAATGCATACAGAATTCTTTCACATATGTTGAATTGGTTTAATTTGTCTGAAAATTAATTTAAAAATTAATAATTTAAAAATTTGAGAAAAAATTATTTAAAGTTTCTGAAAGTTTCTAAAAGAAAATAATATTTTTTTTTCGACAATATTCCTTTAGTCAGTTTTCATTGACTGCATTTCGCTTTATTTTTAAAGCACACAATTATCCTACGGTTTGTTTTACAGCAGTTTTATTTGTCCTTGCCATCGTTGCGATAGTTTTGACTATATTTCTTAGATTTTTCTTAAGTATCTTCGAGGCATCTTTGCCAGATTCAACCTTAGAGGCTGCATAAATGTTATTTTTGCTGATATTTTTTGCCAAGTCTCTTCGCTTCTTCCATTTACATAATATGATGAAGATGTGCAATGAAGCCGAGGATATTATGTAGTTTATTGCGTTTTATTAACGATGTGGTTTGTAGTCTGCCAGCGCAGATGCTCTTGGGTTTGAAAAAGACGAATGACGATGAAATGTTCTCGACAAACTGCAGCAAAGGCAATATTGCCAGGAAAATCAGCTGAGCGGAAATTAACTCTGATAAATGTGCATAGTTTTTGCCAGTTCACGTACTTGACTTGAAACAAGTCGCCCAGTTCAGCCCTGGACTGCATGCTTTGCAACAACGTCAATTTTCAAATTTAAAAAATGCAGTTTCGACATATTTTACTCTGAATTTCTAACAGGTGGTCCCTAAACCCTTTCCTATGTTGTAATGGTGTTTGCCACCAGAGCATTAATGATTTTCATAAAAAAATAAAAAAATCACTAAACGACCCAAACCGATCCATCACGATCTGTGAAGACAGCTTCACTGCTTAGCAAAATCCATCAGCTTTGATGAGCGATGGAAAATATTCTCCAGTGTGATTGGTTCATCAATTTGTGTTATTTTACGATGCAAGGTGGATGGGAATGGAGACCAATCAGCTCAGAATGAACTGCAGGAAATATTATTGTATCACATAGGCAACTACGTTATTTGCTAGGGAATTGGAAAAAAATTCCTGGCAAAAATATTTAATTATTTGCTACTTTGAAATTTCTATAAAATAGGAGATTAATAACAAATGGCACATTGTATATGTAGTTGATTATAACCGAAGATGATTTGAGTCATTAGAAACTAAAGAAAATCAAGCGTGCAATTGACATAGTCATAAATCTATAGTGATAATCAACAGTGAAATTGTCAATTTAATAGATATAAATTTACACCATTTGAAAATCTGTGTTCATTATCCAGTTTGTAATTATTTAATAAGCAACTGATATTGTGACCCTAACATGGACATTGACATACTGTATGCTATATATTTTCGCATTTTAAGTGCTAGAAAATTTTGCTTTTAAATCTGGTAAGTGATGTTGAAATATTCATTTATGGCTGCCCTGTTGAGGACCTTAGCCATGCATTGAAATTTCAGTCATTAGTTTTCGAAATGTCATTAATTGCAATTTCATCCTTTGAAACTTCTCAAAATCTTATTAATTGCATTTCAATCATTAAACGTTCTCGAAATATCCTTAATTGATATTTCAGTTATTAAAAGATCTCGAAATGTCATTAATTGCAATTCCATTCATTAAAAGTTCTCTAAATGGCATTAATTTAATTTTAAGTCATTAACGTTCTCGAAATGTTGTAACCAAAATTGATGTCCAATATTCATGATGTCAGAAACTTTCCAATGAATGCAATACTCAGTAAATTTGGCTTGTACTGGAAAACAAAAATCATACAAGCAGCACTCTTTTGTTAAATTCGGAAATTTGACAGTACTTTAATCTCAATGGCCAGGAAAAAAGTCGATCAATAACGTGTTTCATACAGCATTTATCAGCAACCACTTCCGTGAATTGAATTTTTGTTTCTTATAATCACCAGCTTTTAAGAGTAAAGACAGTTTAGGATTCGTCAATTGACGAAGGATGGCGATGGCTTAAAACATATTGGACAGATGAGAAATTGAGATTTTAACAAAAATGGACACCTGTCGTACTTTAAGCACGAGTAATACGAGGTAAAAGCAGTGAATTATCTGACAAATAAAGTGTGATGAATTACCCCAATTTTAAGGTCTAAGGGAAGAAACCGTATTAATACCTAAAACAAAAGGATCCGTTTTGAGGCAGATTTTTAAGCAAACTCATGTAAATCTAAGTTAAGATATCAGTATGATGATGCATAATTCGTTGTGAAATTCTGCTGGAGTTATTACTAATTTCATCGTCAGCTGGAGTTGCGTTTGGCAAATGTATCAATTTATTGAAGGAAACACGTCTGAATGAAAGCATTATAAACTGTTGTTACATTTTGCCAGTTTTATCTTTTGTTGCCTGAGTATGGGGCCGAATAGAAATCTGCGAATTATTTCAAAATTGTGTTTGTTAGCAGAAGCTATCCATTATTCATGGGGATGATTTAGGGAGGGAAATAACCATGTAGTTCTTGACAACAGCTGAATGTATTTGAATTATAAAATGTAAACAGTTTCAATAAGTAAATATTCATGTACGGTATTTCATGAAGGTGTTTCACTAAATTAAGCCAAGACTAATTTTCATTATTTTTGAATGTTGTATAAATAGATGATATTTAGGGTATTTAAACATTTTTCATAATTGCATTTTATTATATTTATATCGATGATTTAGGGAAGAAATTAACAGGAACACACCAACTGGTATTCTTGACAAAAGATAAATGTATTTCAATTATAAAATGTAAACAGTCTTAAAAATAAATTTAAATGGTTCATGAAGATTTTCCACTGAAACTATACGAGATAATTAAGTTGTTTGTTTGAACCTTATTTTTGTAATTATATTAACGATATTTTGGGAATTTTAGCAGTGCTTGATAATATGCAGTAGCTATTTTAAATTCAAAAATGTAGTCTTACAAATACGACCAAAATCGTGGGGATTTTCACTAAATCAAACATAAGCCCATTTTAAATCCAACTTTTAGATATCTAAAATTGATGATTACTCTATTTAAGCCTTCTTTTTATAATTTTTACAATATTTTACAATTTGAGAATTCGGAAAAACGGTTTAAATAATTTTTAATTATTAAAATCATCAAGGTTCAAACTACCCATGGAGCTACTATGCAGAATTTCAAGTCATTTTAGCCTAAAAATAAATAATGTTTTTCTAGATCAATGCGATATAATCGTTTGGTAATTTCTGTTATTTTCCTATTCTGTGCAATGATTAATCAACCAGTCATAAAACCAGTTGCATTAAATGACCTAATGCCACATTAGCGACTTTAGTGACCTGAAGCCACCCTGTAATGTAGATACGACTTTCTGTTTTTAGGAAAATCATTACCATTTAAATTTGGGTAATAAAATCGTGTTTTTTATTGCCAGACACCCTCGGAGATCCCGAGTATGGCCCTTGATGATGCCATTTATTGCCCTCATTAAACGCAATTGCAGTTGTCTTTGCAAAATTACCGAACATTTTTTAAAGGCACATATTAATTTTGGCATAAATTTGCCAGTTTTTTTTATCCCCCTCACCGAGCATATTTTGAACAACTGCACTCGAATTTCCATTTGCCATATTCTAATGGCGCAATATAGCAACGCTGAATTTGCTTCTAAATTCAACATTTAACTGCTTTTTTGTGCAGTAAAATATAACTCCTCTCAGCTTTTCAACTTTTATGGCTCGAAAAATCCAATGGCGAAAACGTGACCACAAAACGACATTAGTGTCGCTAATGGAGGCGCTCCACTCAATGCCTCACAATGGAGATGACGTTTATGAATTTCCCATAAATTTTATTGTAGGGGTCAGCAATTTATGCGACGTGTGATCAGCTTTTAAAATGGCGAACCCCATGTTTTTAGATTTTTGCCTTCGTAAAACTGACCAGCCCCACATTTTATGATCAGCCCCTGCTCAAGTGCAAATGTCATTCTAAGACAACACAACTAAAATAGGACTATATTTCGTAAAACATGAGGAATGTGAGGTGTTGATGAATCTGAATGGGACATGGAATTATACTTGATTAGGAAATCTGAAAATCTCGTATCGTCACAGCTATTCATCAACTCCTCAAAATTCTTATTTTTCATGGAATATAACCCATAATAATAATAATAATAATTATAGAACAATACTTGTTAGATATTACTGTTATTGTCTACATGTATATTTGGCATTCCAGTTGTTAGTCTTAATTTATTTCAATTATTATTTGCAATTTCTTGAAATATTTCCATTATTATTTGCAATTTCTTGAAATATTTCCATTATTATTTGCAATTTTTTTGAATATTTCAATTATTTGCAGTTTGTTTAAATATTGCAATTATTATTTGCAATTTTTGTAAATATTTCAATTATTATTTGCAATTTTTGTAAATATTTCAATTATTATTTGCTTTTTTTTAAATATTTAATTATTATATATAGTTAGTTTTCAAGTGATTTCAACTTACAAAATACACATTACATTTCTTTCTATGTACTGACTTGACACTACCCTGATAAATTAATTTTTGGTGCATTTTTTATCGCAACTCACATAAAGTGAGGAAGGAAAATAGCATTCAAAAAATGTAATTATTCATTGTTTTTACTCAACTAATTTTTTCTGCGAGTTTACATTCTGTTTATTTAATTTTATTTTCATCGTTTTAAATTTTGCTTTAACATTTGTGTACTTTGGTTTGTGTACCCAACGCGTGTGGGTGTATTAAATTGAATTAAGTGAACATGTTATTTCATAAGAAACCTGTGAGAAATTATCATAGTTATGAAGTCATGTCCAAGACATTCCAAACACAATTGTCGAATTCGACGTGCTCTGACGTGTTCTGACGCGTTGTGACGTCACCTTTAAGGTGGTTGCACGTCATTAAGGCGTTTCTCAAATGCTTATAATTTGGCCATACTGATGTTTCAATAATCCCAGACATAAGGGTGAATCCCTGCTCAGTCCAATAGGGCCCTAAACCCCCAATTTAAGCCCTAGGTCGACCGGTGCCCCTTTAGGTATCATATCCCAGAGATGATGTATGTTCTTGGGCGACGTTAAGCTACGGCGCTCCCCTAATGGATTTCTACCTCAAAAAGCCTCTTAGCAATTTCTTCGCCCCTCCATTAATGTTTTCGCTTACTTACCCACAATGTCGATAAAACCCACTTGGTTCTTCATGGGCGACGTGTTCAGCTGACACATGTAATATCCCCTGTCTTCTTCTTGCACGTTCCGGATGTGTAAATTCCATATCCGGTGGCCGTTGTGAGAGGCGCCTATCCGAGCGTTGTGACTGATTACGCGAGTGTGAATCGTGTAAATAGTTTGGGTGTCCACTTTGATCCATGCCACCTGGAAATGCAAAAAATAAGGTCAGAAGAGTCCCCTGAAGAGGGTAGAAGAGGGCATGCAGCAGCGCCCTCTAACGGCAATGTTAAACATTCTGTGGAATTGATAACAGTTGATACATCTGAGGGATAGTTATCATGAGATATTTAAGTTTTTTAACCATGTAACATTCCATGTCTCATGATATGCATTCCTCACAACTGTTCCTGAGATTCATCAACTCTTCACACTCCTCATTTTTATGAAATAGGGACAAATCTGCCATGTACGTATAGGGAGTGACCAATGTTCACTGAGGAGCAGATAAGGTCCAATGCCCTTTATTAATGAATTTGAACTGTGAACTTATTTTTCTGCAATATTTTAAACTTTGTCGTTTCAAATTTATGTGGGTATCGAAAACGAGTGCATGATTCTATGGTTTTTAAGAAAAAGAAAAGTCAATGGGATAATTTTATACTCTATGAAATGTCATGTCAGATAGTAAGAATGACCTAAAATTGGTCACTGAAATGTATGCAGTGTGACAATATACTGTATTTTAAATGTTGAATTAGTTATTGATCAATATAGAAACACAGAGTTAACATTAAACATTAAATATTTTCAGTGTTTGTCTCAATTTTTATTGTAAGTAATTTAAGTTATTGTAAGTTAATTTAAAGTTGGACAAGATGACATCACCCACATAATGTGGATATATATTTGAAAATATAACAAATACCTGACAAAGTATACTGAAAATATATCTGAAAAGTCTTGAATTGTGACTTTTGGTATTTTTATTACTATATCTGAAGTTATATTTCTGGCCACATTTTTAAAATATATTCTGACATATACATCCCATATATATCCATATATATCCCTTATACATCCAATATATACATATATATTTTTTCAGTGTATTTTGTCAAATATTTTTTATATTTTCAAATATATCCCCTCATCATCTGTGGTGATGTCATCTTGTTCAACTATGACGAATTAACTTGAAAATTTCTTGCGTGGAATAATAGTTAAGACAAATATTGAAAATATTTAATGTTAACTTAATGTGTCTAAATGGATGTACATGTATACTATACTAAAGATGTAAATGACCCAAATGCAAGAAAATTTGAATAATCGTGAAAATTTCCTCGATGAAATGTAATATTCAGAAATAAAGTTCACGCTGTAATCAAAAATACTTTTCAATGGATATAATGCAAATGCTTGAAATATAATTTTGTCAAGTCAAAATATAAAACTTAAATTATTTTCCAACATGTCTTGCAATACATCCCCTCATCATGCAAAACGTGCAGCATTTCATCTTCAATTCAAGTTTTTGAGAAAACCAATATTTGATATTTCGTGTTTGGTAACATTTCATTAAAATTGAGGTAGTACTCACTCGATATGCCCCCAAATGGTCGACCACACAGGGCAAAACTGCCTCCCTTCCGACCGCCACTGTTATGTTGGGCACTTCCTCAGCAAATTCAGGTTCCTTCAACTGGCCTGCAAAAACAAGAGAAAAAAATCGCCATTAATTAGGGCTTATTGGCCTCATATTTCGACGCTAAATGGGTTATCACTCATTACTCCTCATCGATTTAGTGGCCCCTTGCCATAAATGCAATTCGCTGGTGTTGAATTAAGCCGCATTAGGTGCATGGAAACCGTCGTTAACAGATGCGAATTAAAATGCACTCGTTTGTTATTTTTATTGGCGCTTATGGGTCGTTTAGTTGGGCATAAAACAGACGAAATTAGCGCAATAATTTCAGCAAAACAAAGGCAAAGACATAAAACGAGGGTCGCGATACAGCTATGAGGGGCATGTAGAACTCAGCTGAATTGCATTAACATTAAATTGAATCGATTGTGAGGTTCTGATTGCTTAAGGAAAACAAACATATTAAACTGGGTTTAGATTGGCCAGTTTTAAGATAAGTTTTCATGGAAGTATGTGCAGAAAGTGAAAAAGATTTTGCTGAATTGAGTGGAATTGCATTGGTTTAATTGGCACTTGAAACGTTATGCTTTGGCACTTGAAACGTTGGGCTTTGGCCCTTGACACATTATGCTTTGGCACTTGAAACGTTGTCCTTTGACACTTGAAACGTTGTACTTTGGCACTTGAAACGTTGTGCTTTGGCCCTTGAAACATTATGCTTTGGCACTAGAAAAGTAGTACTTTGACACTTGAAACGTTGTACTTTGGCACTTGAAACGTTATGCTTTGGCATTTGAAACGTTATGCTTTGGCACTTGAAACGTTGTACTTTGGCACTTGAAACGTTATGCTTTGGCACTTAAAACGTTGTACTTTGGCACTTTAAACGTTATGCTTTGGTACTTTAAACGTTATGCTTTGGTACTTGAAACGTTATGCTTTGGCACTTGAAACGTTATGGTTTGGCACTTGAAACGTTATGGTTTTGTTCTTGATACGTTATGGTTTTGTTCTTGATACATTATGGTTTGGCACTTTAAACGTTGTGCTTTGGCACTTGAAACGTTGTGCTTTGGCACTTGAAACGTTGTGCTTTGGCACTTGAAACGTTATGCTTTGGCACTTGAAACGTTGTACTTTGGCACTTGGAACATTATGGTTTAGCACTTGAAACGTTATGGTTTGGTTCTTGATACGTATTATGGTTTGGCACTTAAAACGTTATGATTTGACACTTAAAACGTTATGATTTGACACCACAAATGTAATGGTTATATTTCCACGTTGCTGTTTAGTTTTTTTCGTTGATATTCTGGCACTTGGAACGTTTTGGTTTGCACCCTTCAGTCGCTGGTTGAGTAGACACATAGCAAATCATCTCCCAAAGGTTTACTAGAGACCCATCCTTACCAAAATGCGTTAGTGAAACGTTGCAGGGTGTTATTTTAACGTCCTCCTGTTTATTAATTATTATTGGACGTTTTATTGTCGAAGCACGTGCCAGCGTTCTATCAATAATCTCGCCTCATTAAACGAAGAAGATTTAATTTAATGCAGTACAGAAAAGCCTTTTGCTGGAGCGTTGAAAAACAAGCAGAAATTGCCTTATTAACTTATTAACCGTTCATTGACTCGGAATTATTTTTCTCGCTTAATGAGCGGAAGTGATGCTCGGCGTTAAATGTTGTATTTACATCACGTTGCCAGCCTGGTAATTAGATTTAACTAATAAATATGGCGAATTTATGGCCATCGTTTTTATCTGGGCCCCTTAAGCTTTTGTTGGTAATTAGCGTTTAGTGCCATGGCCGGAATAAGCTGCAGAAATGAGGGAAACGAATCTTGAAAGTTGGCCAAAATTGAGATTATTAGACATCACATGGTCTGGACATAACATTGGGCATGTAGACAAAGATGGATTTAACCTAACTTTAAATTCTCGTTTCACGATAATGGCGCTAGTTAACCATTGTTTGCAAAAGTTTAATTTAAGACGAATTATCTGCAAAAATGTTGCTTCAAAACACTCGTGAAATTCGTACAGATTTTGAGATTATTATGATTATTGTACGTTTTGCCAGTTTCGTTAAAAATTATTGTGAAGACTTGATGAATCTGAGGAGTTGAGCAGTTGTTGTAACAATGAGACATAGAATGATATGTGGGCCTATCACATAACAAATGATGAGTTTGAGAAGTTGATGGATCTGAGAAGTAGCTGTGAGGTTTACATGTCTTCAATTCCTTACTGCTATCCCTTAGATTCATCAACTCTTCACATTCCTCGTGTTTGCTAAATCTTTGAGCCACAAGTTACCATATCTGTAATTTGTTTGTTAAAACAATATATCCAGATGTAACAAGTCTTTGAATTAATTATGAATATAATTTTTTCTTCTAAAATTTGGTAAATTGAACCAATAGGATATTATTCAGATTTAACAAGTATATGAATTTATAATCAAGATATGTTTTTCCTCTGAAATTTGGTAAATTGAACCAATAGGATTTTATCCAGATTTAACAAGTCTTTGAATTTATAATCAAGATATTTTTTCTTCTGAAATTCGGTATATTGAACTAATAGGATATTATCCAGATTTAACAAGTCTATGAATATATAATCAAGATATTTTTCTGTTCTGATATTTGGTAAATTGAACTAATAAGATCTTATCCATATTTAACAATCTTTGAATTTATAATCAATATATTTTTTCTTCTGAAATTTGGTAAATTTAACCAATAGGATTTTATCCAGATTTAACAAGTCTTTGAATTTATAATCAAGATATTTCTTCTGAAATTTTGTAAATTGAACTAATAGGATTTTAAAGCTTAAGTTTCTGATATATCTTCCAAATGTTTCTGTCAATCCATCAATGATGCTGTCAGATATCTCATATTTGATTAATTCCTTCCAAGTGTTCAAGTTATTTAGTCTTTTAAACCAAATTACTCATTAGTTAAAAAGTGTTTTTTTTGCATTATATCAGTGTCATATTCATTAACTTAAAACGCTTCTATGGCGGGTTAACTATTTTTTATTGACCTAATAATTAATGTTATTATTTCTTTAAAAATGTTTTTAAATTCAAGCAAGATTGCGTGATATTGCTTCTAAATTTCTTTCAAATTTCCCTGATATATCTTCTAAATTTCTTTCAAATTTCCCTGATGTTTATTCTTAACTTCTTTCAAATTTCCCTAATATTTCTTCTAATTTTCTTTAGAATTTCCCTGATATTTCTTCTAAATTTCTTTCAAATTTCCCTAATATATCTTCTAAATTTCTTTCAAATTTCCATGACATTTCTTCTAAATTTCTTTCTAATTTCCCTGATATTTCTTCTAAATTTCTTTCAAATTTCCCTGATATTTTTTCTAATTTTCTTTAGAATTTCCCTGATATTTCTTCTAAATTTCTTTCAAATTTCCCTATTAATAAACCTGCTTCTATGCCGTTCACAGGGGACATAGTGTTACATGGCTCAGTGGCAGCATGTGGTGAGCTAGATTCGCTTTAATTTCGCAACAAAAAAAATAGTTGGCAATTTTCCTAAGCATAAAAATGATTTAGCTTCTCAAACGTTTCAGTGTTTGCGAGCTACTCATACGCCGCGCAGAAATCGTTTTATCAAATCTTTCTTGCTCGGCAGCAAAGTCAACTGTATCGGTATTTAGAAACAAGTTAGTAGATTTATTGGAATTTTTTTGTTCATAAAATAAACCGAGTCGAGTCTCTTATGAAATTATTGATTGCTGGCCTCCTGAGAGATTTTCATGTCGGTTCTCGAAAGCAAAGAAATGCAGCGTTTTTACGAGTAGACAATTTTCAAAATGCCATTTGTTTGGCACCTCATTATAATCCAGTCAACCCTGAAGTTGGGCAAAACACCTTAGCAACGACAATTCTGCAACAAATTACAATTACACAGATGTAGGGTCACTCGGTAAATTATTGTACAGCTTTGGAAAATACTTGTATTTTTCAAATTTCTGCTAACAAAACAGGTATGTTTACGAAGATAAAATTTTAACCGTTCAAGATAGGATGATAATTACAATTAGAAAGTTGTAGAGCATAGTGGAATTAGTGTAATGTGCACAAATACGACATTTAAATACCTTCCTAAATGATACAGTTTGCATTTATGTTTAAGAATGTATGCTGCATGCATTGCATCAATGCATGGCAGGAAAGCTCTTTGGAAAATTCAAAAAGTTTCCTTAAAAATCCGAATAGATACAGTGCTGGACAGAATTATAAGTTCACTAGAAAAACTAAATGTATTCGAGTACCATTAGAGCAACATA
>JAQFYZ010002740.1:0-15770 GCA_034695085.1 Cylindroiulus punctatus | reverse complement strand
TATTTATTAAAGCAAAAATACCGAACAAATTTTGCATGGTTTTGCATGGTGGAAATATTATGCAGGGTGTCCGAAAAATACCACGCATTTTCAATGGCCCTTTCGATCAGCCTTAATTAAATTAATTAATTAACCTTGTTGGCCCACACTATAACACAAACCATGTTACCGTTTTTCTCGCATAAAATATCCCCAAAGCCATCCTACATCTTACTATGTATTAGCATGTAAGGCAGGGAAAGTACACACGTACGATAATACACCCAAACCTCCTTATACGGCCTACTTGATTTATGGCAGTGTTTCGTTTTATAGAAATGTTTCGCTGTAACGGCCTTTCGACATAAATGACATACTGACTTGCAAGCTTCACTCGCAGGCCTAGCTTTACTGTAATTTGTTATACAATCAAATTAGTTTTGCAGCTTCGAACTCTCGATCTTTACCGACACATATACCGGTATATACATGTACATCAATAAATGTATGATCGATGTACTGATCAGGAGCTTCAGCGGTAATGGTGCATTCACACTTGTAATTTTTGCCCAAGTTCGGAGATAATTTTTTCTTCTTATGGAGGTTATTGCCCAACATGTGCCCAAGGTTTACCTACATAAAATGGAAAAAACTTCTCCCGTACGTGGGCAAAAATTACAAGTGTGAATGCACCATAAAGGGAAAACGGCTGCCATGCACGGCATCGCAAACAGGAAATTGCATCAGAGATCATGGTATGAACGACGCCATTTTTTCGTTCTTTTGCCGGGACGACTAATAACCAGATAAATTGTTATTTTGTATAACCTCGCTATAGTACATCAACTGTTACCGTATGTTATACAATAAGTGTACAATAAAGTTTGGTATAACTGTAGCCATTGCCATATTGGGATATACGGTCAAAGCATAGCACCTTGAGCCCCGCAATTCTAAATAGCGCGCAGAACGAAATCGAAGGAAATTACCAGATTTTTATCTCAGGCGATCCTGTCATCGATTCCTTTTCACTTCGGAAATGTCGATGGAAAGCAAAACAATCTACGAATTGACACAACGCGACTGTACCGAAACGCGTACCGGCGCCGAACTTGCAAAAACGTGTCCATTCCGATTTCTTCCAAACCGCCTACTGAAAATTTGAAATCGCTGCATACCGATTAGCAGTGGTGGCGCCACCTATCAACGGCATGCGGAAGTTTCGTCAAAGCCAAAAAAATTCAGGTGGCGAATGCGAAATCTGGGTGGCACGTCCGTGATCTCACCGTGTTTATTTCTAAGTTGAATCATGGATGAGAAAACAGAGCGTAATAAAAAGTTAAAATCCATTGTATTGTCAACCGAAGACTTCGAAAATACCCACGAAGTTGTACTTGGTAAGCGCTGGCGTCTTTGAAGTTTACACCAACGATGTGTTCCACCACGTGTTACTGTCCCTCATGGTACACAAATTTGCAATAAATGGCAAAACAACCTTGTCAAAGTGATCTGCTGCCCATAGAAGGCCGTTTGAATGCACGTATGATGTGATGCAGTTGCCATATTAGTCATAAAAGTTGCTGTTTATTTATTTAGCAAAATTTAATAATGCAAAATTGGAGAATCCTAATACCCTAAAAAGCATACGGTATTATTCCACCGACAACTGCAAATTAGTGGAGCCAGTCAAGAAATTCAAGAGGAAAATACTGGTAAGAAGCTGTTTTGCGCACCAAGTAGTTCGTTGTTTGTCAAACTTATCAAATCATGAGTGTTGTGGTGTTTTTTGAACAACCAGGTGGCTGAATCTGATAGAATGAAGTATGCCGGGGCCAATTTTGGATCTGTCTGTCCTAGCTATCCCACATGTTGCGAGTGAGTATTGTGCGATCATATCACGCCCAATGCTTGATCGCGTATGACAAACTACATTAAATCGTTATCTAGTTACTACATAGGAGTCGTCAACAGATCCACTAAAAAGCTCAAAGTGATTAACTGCGAATTATTTAGATTGGAGCCTACCTGCAATGGTATGCGTACCAGTTTTTGAAACTATATATACCAAGCTCCAAAAACTTGTTTTAAGATTATCGAATGTGTTTTCATGATATTGGATATAGAAGAGAAAGAGGAAAAGTCAGATGCCGCTGAACGAACCCTTAGAGAAAAGGTTAATTATTACTTACATGTCATGCAAATGAGGTTGATGTTAGGTCATCCATTAATCTGCACGGTTGTCTCAACGTCATGCAGCGCGACGGATTAACTGCCTCGTTTGGAAGTTTACGAAGTCAAAGAGCAGTCGAATCCAGATTTAGGCATGAAGTTAAGTCTGAGGATCTCGAAGGAGTCATCAAGACAACTATCGCCAGTGTCGATGCACCAGATGAGAAGTCACTGCTACCTGGTAAAGAGACAATTATTAAAATTTGGTTGGAAATTATTTCAAATCTTTAAAATGTAAATAATCTTGTTTCATTTATGCAGTTGGCACTTCATATGCAACCAGCAATGCAGTTCCCCCTAGAAATTTAGATGCTGTAAATGTTGAAGATGTTTATGACATAAATGACTGTATCCTTACTAGCACGTGGGTTGTTGCAAATGTCTCCAAGTTGTTCAAAAAGGTGGAAAAATTTTTGCAGGAGATGGAGTTCACCAACATTCGAACAATAATTAACCAATTGACAAATTATGGGAAATAATCTCAAAGATTACCGACTCGTACATGATTCATCGTTTTAAGTATGTTAACTTAATTGAAAAAAGTAATATCTATTGAAGAACGCTGTGCCCTAGAACCTCTAGCCACAGTTTGGGCAGAAACTAGTATGGATGAAATTAAAAACTGGATGGTGGAGAAAAAGTTAGCATGCATAACTGCACATTAATATTGCTAGAGAATGCTCAAATTTCTCAAACGAACGTGTAAACCTGCTTAATAATTTTAGGTATGCTGGCTTTGTACTGGATTGCTTACTCAGTCTGCCCATAAATGCAGAAGCAAGGTTAGAAAAATGCATTCGGTTGTATTACCTGCATTACCTGACTGTTTTGGTCAAAATGAAAAGTACTGATTTCAGGCGAAAAGGTGAGAGTAGAATTTATGGATATCTCTGCAAGATTTGCTAATGGCACTAAACAGATTTTTTAAAAAACTTATCACTTGTCCTTAGATCCATTACCACAAGAAATGCCTGGTTTGATTAAAAAGAAAGTGCTGAACACATATTTTGAATCTACGGGAAAAACCGCTACATCAGGTTCATTAAGGTAAATAGGTTTTAATTACATCGTTTGTTGGTTGTCTGTCAAGTAAACTAAAATTCCGTGATATTTTCTAAAGTTTCGTATAAATTATCTGACTACTGTTAAATAGCTTATAAAATCGTTTGAACCCTATAATTTTCTTTTTTCATTTCAGGTGTATGACAGCTGAAAAGAAGGACAAAATTGTAGCAGACGTAATTGTTCTCGCTTTGATAATTAACAACTTCAGATTCGAATATGATAGACTGTTGCAAGATTTAAGAACAACTATTAAGAGGTTAAAGCACTTAGTTTCGAAGCACTTTCTCTCAAAGTGATTTGGTATTTTTCCAAGTAAAACAACTGACTCGTTTCTCTTACCCTAGGTTTCAACTTCTAATCACAGCAGTCGGAGCAAAGTTAGAAAAAAGTGGTAGTGGGAAATCAGCCAAGCCTTCACACGTGTCTTTAAGCCTTCCCTTAGCAAAATTGGAGGTGTCCATAAAACGAGAACAGAAACGAAGAAATTGATTCATGAAATATTTAGAAGTTTTCTTTCAAAACATTTTGTAAATCTCCATAAAAATAAAAAATTCTGAATTAATTTCTTTGTGTATATAATCGGTTAACTTTCTGCAAGGATATTGATATTTCCTGCCTAAATTTTATATAAAAATCATTGGAATAAAAATTGCTTTTATATTTTATAGGATAGTGATTCTCATAAGTCACACCTGTTACATGTGCCAGGAATGGTTCATTTAAGAGAGTACATCTTGCGTTGGTGTACGAATACAATTACTTCGAATATCCTGTCTTTTAAAGAAATTGGAAATTTCATTGATGAAACATTTAATTTTTGTTTGTATAGATTCCCTAAGTAAATATTAACCTGGATTCTGTCTCCTTGTGCATTAGGACTCAAGATTATTTCCCCAAGATAGATTTTGGACTAAATTAGTGACCACCAGCTAATAACTGCATGCCATATTTGGGAATCGTGCTGAATCTAAAAATAAAAATATGTCTTATGTGACAAGGTTATGTTTACAAAGTCTTAAATTGGAACATCGAAATCACCCACATTAGTCAGTCATAGAATATAGTTTCAAATTTGCCGTGTATAAAAATTGCCATAAGCTATAAGCATGGCAACGGCTGCATCCGGCTTAAATTCTAATCAATGAATGAGTTTTGGCTTTAGTATCCTTCTGTAGTCTCTATTCGAATGGAATAGCCTACACAATGGGAAGGTATATAACACGAATCTGCCAAAGATTACTCAAGTATCAGAACGAGTACCTGTTTTCAACATTACCCAGCTAGTCATATCTGCCAAGTAGGATGTACACCAGAAATAATATACGAAAAGGTAAGAAGTATTTTCTATGTTACATGGTAAACTATATTCCTGCAGAATTACAACTGAATCTGCCAACATTTTCACAATTTACTGCGAAACAAATCAACGGAGTACATCTTTGAGGATATATTTGACATGACAGGGACTCATTCAATCACAATACGTTTTCCAATATCTTTTGAAAGGATTCTGTAGCCAAAACCCTCTGCGCTTATTGTTTTTGTTTATTTTTCAATTTCCAAACCAAATTTGATAATTGTCAGGTTCACTGTCTTTTTGCAGCAGTCGTTTTTAGGAATAGTTTGACATTACAACCAAATCTTCTGAAACTGACCACCTTACATTCATCAACCTAGAATATGACAGAATACTTACATATTATTTGGCCGTGATTTCGTTACAGAGAAGTTGCTTTTCCTATCTCTGATGGCACTGGCTTTGTCTCCAGTGTCTTCTGAAGTGATGGTCAAAAAGAAATTTCCATTCATGAATAACTTGCGCAACCCTTGCAGCATCGTCGATACAGTCGCCGAGCAAACCAATTTTTATGCAGAAGCTCGCTCGCGCATCTATGAAGACATCAAGGGAGCCACTCGCCTGGCTCTAATCGTTGCACAGAAACTTGAAGCTATAGTGGTAAGAAAAAGTAAAATATTAACATTGAATTTTCTTTTTCGAAGAGACGATTTTAAGTTTAGCTGATCAGTGCCCGAAATATGAAATTGAAAGTACATACCTTTTCCAGGACTCTTCAGAGTGCAATGGCTTATCTCTCGAAACTCTCGCACCAGTTCCTGATTTCAGCGACACTAGAGTTTGTATAACAATACTTTTGACAACGCCCCGTACCATACGCCCAGTTGAAAAAATGCAAAAGTACAAAATGAAATTTGGTTAAGTTTTCACAGAATGACCCATTTTCGTTGACAAAATCATTATCAGCTAAAATTTTCAAATACTATCAATAACGGGGTTTCATTAGCAAGACACTACTCAAGTGGTAGTAAGTTTTGCAATTTTACATTTTCAGCTAAAAGAAACTCTTAAAACCACGTACAAGGCTGTGTTCAATTACCTAACCCACGTGTACTTCCTTACATACGAGTGCACAACATCAAGTTATAATTGCAAAAACGGGACGCTATCAAAGGAGTTACGCAGGTAAGTTGCTGCACATTTTTGCATGATTTTGAAGTTTAGAAAACAAAACCTTAATATGTGAAAAGAGCAATTTATTAAAAAAAAATGTATCAATTAATATACAACAAAAAGTGGTTTGGTAAAAGATATAAAACAACCCAACTTTAATCCTATTCTGCATTACATTTTGTTTTGCAGACTGGCTGGCAAATTGCAGTATTTATTATGCAACGTTCTACTAGCGAGCTCTGATCCTTTCACTCAGACCCAGCCCATTATTGAAATAAGGATTAGCAGAATGACATGCTACAACAGTTGTTCAGCCAAAGAACTGCAGCAATGCCTGGTAATTACTGGAACCGTGGAACTGTTAAAAACTCTTACGAGTAGGTTGGAAGCAACTTCGCTTCCCAGAAAAAACAGTCTGCACCCAACTTTTTTAGTTTGATCCAACTAGCATTCATATCAAGAAAATATTTACAAACAATATCTAAATGCTATGTGATCTCGACTGGCAAGAAGTTCCACTTTTGTTCAAGTAGCCACTGATGCCACAATAAATTTGATGATTACATTGGAGTGATCTTTTGAAATTCTGCCTCATTTACCTCATTTTAAAAGCTCTACTGAGGAAGCTAGTACTGCACTATGGGGACTCGGGCTAAAACAGATGAGCAAATCCTGAGGATAATCGCTATTATTAGCCTGATTCAATGCTGTGGTGCAACAATCTATATCGACAGGTACGACATTGTTATAATTTGTAGAAAAATAACCACCACCCGAATTAAAAAAATTCTTGCTCTGCTCTACTCAACAATATACATGTAAGTATGAATAAAAAATACAAAAACATAGACTTAGGCTCTTATTATGAACAAATCATTCACAGATCTTATTGCCTTGAAATTCTGCTATTACAGAACAAGAAAATAGGACGGATTTGCAACAAATTATTATTTTGCAGACTTCGACTCTTCAGACGAAAACCAAGAGCTATAGATATTTTTAACTCTTTATCCTGTATAGAAAATCTTATCTAATCTCATAATGATCTGATTGAAAGCAAGCGAAAGCCTATACCCACCATGCAAAAATCGGCAAACATAATTTGTTGTAATAAATTAAGATAGCTGCAAAGCTACTTAGTCGTTCAACAGCGACAAGAGCGATGTTTTGCAGACAAATCTCGCCATTTATTAATAAAAAAATAATGAAAAAGCTGATAAAAAATCCAAAACGGAACGTGGAATTATAATTTTCAAATAAGTGTTAAAATCGTGAGTTATCTTATTTATAGCAACAAAATTACGTTCTATATATTACGTTTAATGGTGGGCAGGCTATGGAATTCCGTTTTGCTTTCAATCAACCATAATTGGCAGACAAATGTTCAAGCAGACTTGAGCACTTTGAAACGCTTAGGAGTATTGAGAAAGTAAATAATGCACAAGTGGTAATCAAATCCTCGCTCCTAATCAATTCCACTATCTATGATATTACAATGAAACTCATTATTATGACTGAAGAGTTACAAACTTGTTTGTTGCCTTTTATATGCACCTTCAATGGATAATACTAAAAGTAAATCTGAATAAAAGAGCATGTCAATAAAAATTTTTGCATGTTGTAAATGATGCTTAAGTACATGATCCTTTAAAGTGAGAATATGGTTACCAACCAGGATTGTGCAGAATTTTTGATCCTTTGTCACATTTAATGCACCTTGTATAATATGTATGCCAATTCAAAAAATGTCTTTTGGAATGTCAATTTGTAAATAATTAAGTATAGGAAGCTATACGGTATAAAAGTGAGCACTTTCCAACATTATGGAAAAAAAGTTATTTTCTTGGAATGCCACTTCGTTTTGCAGCAATTATGACCTGCCATGTTTCTGAAGGGCCACGATTATGGGCTTCTACATGACAGGCACAGAATAGTAAATTGTAATGCATATTTAAAAACCATAAAATGAGAGATTCTGCATGGGGAAAGTCCCATTTTCAACCGTGCATGAAATTGTTGCAAAACGTTTCTAAGGCTAATGTAAAAAGTCCCATTTGTCCTGGAATTTGAGTCAGAGGGGACTTACCTGATTTTACGAGATAATACGGAGCATTCCATACAATTTCTTAGTAAAACTGCTGTACACTACCATTCGTATATCGTCACAAGATGCTCTCAAGGTCTCCTCCAAAGCAGTAATGCCACAAAACTAATCAAAATGACGAGTGTCGAACTAGAAACTGTGGTGCCATCTCCAAAGTAGTGGTATTCATTACAGGCAGGTGGGCAAACGGGAAAAGCAGTTTCTGAAATCGAAGTTAAAAGATCTTATTGCTATATGCAACAAAATGAACACCCACATTATCAAACATTGAATTAATGCTTTTCGATGACTTCATAAAGAATTAATGAATTAAAAGAAAAATTGTAAAACTGCAAATGTGCAAAGTTATTACTAACCGAAAAGCTCAACTGTTGTGCTTTCTTCACCAAATTTATTTTTGGCGTTGCAGATGTAACGACCATACTGCCTCTTCTCAATAGTGATTACTCTCAAAGTTGAATCAGTAAACTCATCAGCAGTAGCAAAATTGGAAATTAAATAATGCATATTATTTGCCAGTTGTTGGTCATCTTTAATCCACGTGATGGCTGGTGGGGGATAAGCTTCCACATGGCATTCCAAATCCATATCAAAATTTAAAGCTTGACCAACTCTGGGACGGGGTGCTCTTACGACAGGTGCAACTAAAACGAACCAAAAAATACAAACCATTCAACAACTGAAAGAAGTGAAAGACATAATTTGATTTACGTTAAATGTCTCTTTACATTCTACTTCAACATTGATATTCCTGCGAGCGCCTTTGCCAACGCCATTATCAGCAACGCAATAATAAGTGCCTCGATACTCTCGTCTGACATTCGGTATTACCAACACATTGCCACGAAAAATAGAACCACCAGTTGGCAAAATGGCATTATTCTCCCTTCTCCAGTAAATTCTTGGCTGAGGGAAGCCACTGGCATAACATTGCAGTCTCACTTGTTGACCCTCGCTGGCAACAGTAGAACGAGTACTGTTGTCAGCAATGACAGGAGGTACTGTAATTTAAAATAATAGAAACAAATGTCAAAACACTGCAAAATTGGTATCACAAAAAGGCGGCCATAATAAATGTGTTACTCCTGATATCTCAGTAGCAAAACATTAGGAAATTTGGGCTGAGTTACAGAATTAATTCATACTTCTAACAAGTAGGCTGACATCAGCTGTGATTTTATTGCTGATGTTAATCACTACTTGGCACTGATAAACTCCGACATCAGACTCTTGAATATCTTTAACCTATAGTCAAAAAAGTAGTTTAAAAAAAGAAAAGCAAGCACCAATTGTAGTAAACAAGGCCTTTAAAAATTGCTACCTGTAGAGTGTAAGTGCTACTAGCTGGATCATAACGCATTGAAAATCTGTTTTCACGAATAATCATCCCACTTCCACTTGATAATGTCAATGAACCAGATGGATTCGTTGGATCCAGCTTTACCCAAAGCACCTAAAGAAATAGGCAATAATAAAGTAATGAATCAACTTTGCTATAACTACTAGCATGAACCTGTCTTTTCCACACGTACTGGGTAATCTTGACCATATTGCACAGAGCACTCCAAATTTACGGTTCCTCCAATATTTACAATTTGCTCCCTGGAGATGTATGATATCGTAGGATTTCTTTGCGATGATACTGCAACATGAAAAGACAATCTCACATGTTAACAATTATATACATCCTTTACCTACAGAGACAGCCTTTTACCTTACAATGCTAATTTTCAACAAAGTAATGTACAAGTTGTTCACATCTTATAGTTGTTTTTTTTCGATGTATAAAGAACAAACAGCTTTAAATTAATTGTTTGATTTAGCTATTTAACACATGATGATATCATACCAGCGACTCTTACAGAAAAATAGCAAGAACACTGTATGTGTCTAGTGTCTAGCCAATTTAATTCAATTCAACATCTACACTGCAAGATACCATGTGGCTGAGGGGGAAGGGGGGGGGGGGATTAAATTTACCCAGGTAAAAAATGAAGTGGGCAGGTGAAAAACAATAAAACAATTTCGTCATGACACGTACAATAACATCAAAATTATAATTAATCCTGCTAGTGCTGCCGAATTTACTATGTGTACTGTAAATAAAAACCCAGGCTAGGTGCAAGAGCCCAAAATGCAAAAAAGAGCGAGTGAGAAGGGTGGAAAACGTATGCTCCTGGTTTATCTTTTGAATCTGGAAGCCCGTATATAACGGTGTTTATACTACCAATAGGAGGGTTCAGAACAACTAGAAGGCTCTTTTGTAAAGGGCACACCACTGAAGAAAAAAATCCAGTTTTTAGGTACATTTACTACAACAGGTTCAGGACACACCTGTAAAACACGCTGTAGGTTTACATCAGACAGTACCAAACATTAAGTTTCTGATAATTTTATTTCACAACTGCCATAAGTTATATAATTTGTAAAAGGAAATACAAAATCCGAGGATTATGTCCGGTTCTAAAGTAAGCCTACAAGGTGAATCATATCCTCACAATGACTCGATCAGGTTGGGCAAACATACATGTATGAACTAGGCTTTAGTCGAAGCAGGTGAATTCACAAAGACATTAAAAAAATTACACAAATCGCATTTTAGAGATAAGCCCTCAAATTCAGAAAACAAATTGAATTTAACTGTAATGTAGTTGAGGCATAGCGAACGTTTCGAATGGGCAGAAAATGATTTCCAAATTTAGAGTGGAGAACGAATTATCATAATTCTCGTTAGTTTAAATTCTATAAGTAGGACCTACAGATATTCCCTGATATTAATGCACCGTTGTAAAATGGCTCAAAAAGAGATTACCAACGGATGAGACAAAGTTTTTAAATTTCAGGAAATCATTGGTATACACCCAAAAAGCGCAATGTGGTTAAAATGGCGTCCTGTTCCCCTACACTACCTGGAACAGGCACAAATAAAGGAATTTAAATTTCGCTCACCTATTACTGCACACCCAGATAACACAGCGAACATCAACAAGATATTGCCCTTCATGTTGACCAGTGAAAGCGCAAAAAGGTTCAAATAACTGATAAAATTGTGAATTACAACTGCAGTGTACACAATTGAACACCTTGATAAGAAGAGCCCACACCTTCAACCACCGCCCATGTGAAGTCACGTGACGAAAACAATACACGAGCAGACGAATATACGGAGACCTTCATGGACCATACTCGTTATATACGCACAAAATCACTCATTGTAATACAATTTGTTTTATACACCAAAATTGTAAACGCTGTTGAGCTGAGATTATAAATAAACAATAATAAATAGTGTTATCTATAATAGGTACATGCATATTAACATTAATAGCTGAATACTTTCAGGAGCGAACTAATTTCAACTAATTACTTGCTAAAAAACAATGGGGAATTTTTATTCCACCAACTGAAAGCAAACAAAATTAAATTATCTCAACTCGAGTAGGCTCTCCCTCATATGCAAAAAACGCTCTTGCTCGTAAAATATGTATGCTTTAGTATTTCACAGATGTAGCATGTACCTATACATTAGTCAATTACAAGTTCAATGTCAATAACTCTTTGAGAACACAGACATAAGTAACATGCAAATATTTAAAAAAGATGATTGTGTAAATATTCGCCTTATAAATTTTGTTATCTTAAAACAGAAAACGTGCAGAACGAATAAAAACACAATCGACGTGTAGATCACTTGAGAGGAATGACTCTGTCAAAAATACACAATATTATGAATGCCACAACTAAACGACATATAAATGGAATGAATACAGGGGCCAGCATTAACACTGAAATTGGCCGGCATGATGCGGTCTATCAAAATTTGAATTCACGCAAATTTTAAGCATGGAATAGTACAAATCAGTTCACCTGACGTTAATAATGTTTGAAAATAAATTCAGGTGACCTGCAATTAATAATACTGTGTGCAACCAGATTTCAAACCTATTGCTTTGAGCAAATTACTTCCAATATGAACCCTAGGCAAATTTCTAATTGTGTATCTCAAAACTAGTGTCTTGGTGGTGATTTATCATAATATGGTGCCATAAATATTTGATAAATATCACTCACAAGAGTGGTGTCATCATAAAAAAACGTCAAGGATAATAAAGAAACAATAAAACTTAGCTGCCGCAGTACTTAAAACTCCAATTTGTGAAACTACACTTCGTAATCTGTGCTGGATTCCATCTTCCGGCGTGGTGCAATTTGGCAGGGAAATAACCAAAGAACAGCTGGCCCTACGATATGAAACACAAATCATTAACGAAAGTGAAGAAAACATGTGAACCAAATTACAAATCATCCAACAAATTTAATAAAGAATGAAATTGTAGGAGATTTCAGCACATTTTTACCATAACTATTTTTTTTGAAGAAAGATGTAATAGAATGAAGTAGATTGCTACTGTGACTTTATTATTGTTTAAAAAATCGTCCACGCTAATACAATATTTACCTCGTCCACAAATTTCACTCAATAATGCCATCTTTGGTTTTCTAGGCCTAAAAGGGCCACGTCTCTGCACATGTTCTACAGCAGTTTCATCTGATAATATCGCAGTGAACTTGGTAAAAGAAAATATTTAGTTAATAACACATTGACAACACAGTAGCAACTATGCAGCAAATGAAACTTAACCATGACACAATGTACCTGATCAAACATGATAGCGATAACGAATATCCCAAATAGAATGCATTCAATAACTAATAATGCAGAATGAATTCTAAATATAGAAAAAAATAACGATTCATTTATTAGATTCATGCAAACTGATGAATAGATATAGCATATAATACAGAAAGGTGGCACCCACATACGGCTCTGCTTAATGTGCATTTCCACTTGACAGTCGGTACATTCATTCATCCAAGATATAATGACAAGCATAATTGCGTATGCACTTGCCAAACCTATGAAGGAAATACATTTTTTAGATACGATCTCGTGCGAACTCTATCATTCAAAGGGAATCACACTATTTTCAGAAAATATCATTTGAACGGTAGAATCTTACCTACATACATCAAAAATTGAATAAAATATTTCTGATTGAACTCCCCAACACAATTGTTTATCCTGTAATTAAGATTCCCGAGCATTTAATCACAATTTGCCTCATCTCAGCAAATAGAATGTGCAACGTGCAGTCAAATACAACTTAGAAAACAAACCAAGGACAGTGATGGTCCATTCGTCGGATACAGCGCTGACACACCTTGCAATGATGAGCTCGAGGAGGTCTATAAATATCACACCGTGAGCACACGGTCCATCCAGTCTGAGTAAATAGAAATCGATCACAATGTGAAATTCCGTAACAATTCCACAACAAACACGGCAATTTTTGAAAATTTCGCAATGTGAGGTTTGGGCATGTGAAAGTTGACTAATTTCAAGATAATAATGACTAATTTGCAGAGGTCATAATTTCCTCACTGGCTGGTGCCTCTCCACCTTCCTAATGACATTCTGTGTTACCTCTTTTTGTAGCGGTATTTGTTCATTTCCAGAATGCAGGTCTGAGAAATCAATGTTGTTATGTGGTAGAGGAACAATTCCAGGATCTGAAAACACGGCTCTTACATGAGCCATAGCCATCAGGAATAAAATGGTATTAAAAACAACAGCATTGACAGCCGGCCAGAGGCTGAAAAGATTGCAAGAAGTTCAGCAAATTAACGGCAGCTTCCGATAAATTAAACACCGATTGAATCAACGTCTCAGTTTACCTTTCCGTCATTGAGGGCAATAAAATCCATTTCAAAACAACATAGTCTGCGTAAGACACCGCAATGTAAGTCAAGAGAACACAGATGATACCGCAAGGATCGGTCCTACAGACTACCATTTCTCCGCTTTCTAGTCTTCATCAACAGCTTATCTTCTCCATTATTAGATGCGAACAATATATTTCACTAAAATAAAACGACGCAATAGTACGCCGTCACGCTAGGTTCCAAATAAATAAATCAAAGACGAAAACAGAAAACTGAAATGTCAATCATCAGTCTTCATAGGTCTGGCAGTGTAACCAGATACGCTGTTCACTGCTACCTTATAGACACGATGAATTTTCCCCATTCCACATTTTCTAATACCGTAATTTTACAGGGTGCAGCAGTAATCTCTGAATTTAACTTGTTTCAATATTGCACAGTGTAAGGTTTTCCATTTCTGATATCTCAAAAATAACAATTTAACGCACTTCAAGGACTGAAATAAACACAAACATTGCATAAATGGTCTCAATGAATTCATTATTGACTGATCGTGTAATTTTTAACAGAGACGAGCATTTCAATAATTCAAGCTATAAATTTCATAAATAAAATTCATGAAACGAACGAAAACACATTTCATTCGCTGGAAAATGCACCAAGTCTGAATTGTCACCAACTAACACAATATTCCAAACTGCGTACGTGCTTTTTATCGAGAAAAGACTACAAAAAAAAAACACGTCTGGTTTGTCGAAATCTTGAAGGAGTCAATATATGGGCGCTAAAGCATTTCTAGTTCGTGAAATGCAAGATCGAGACTGAGTCTGACGACGACGAGCAGCAGCACTACTTCAGTTATGGAATATTATTAAGAACCAAAAATAAACCTGTTTCATGTACAGCATGCTTAAATGTTACGCATTTATCGCAGTCCGAGTCTCTGCTTCTCCTTCATCTTCTTCTTCACCATTTCGATATTGCGGTCCTTCCACGTGCTCTTCCTTAGTTTAATCGGCCTGCTTCCGACATATTTGCCTAAAATATGTAATAAACAATGTATTAATTAAAGAGCAAAAGCATTCTCAACTGACGAGAGCACTTCGACAAAATAATAATTGAAATTTTCCTCGATCGGGATAATTAAGGTCTCATTAGATTTCCTTTGTCGAGTGCCTGAATAGAGAGTTAAATGAGAGAAAACGCAAGTATGAGCAAAAGCAAACAACCTTGATAGGAAACCTTATTTGTGCAAAGCTCGAGAAACGCTTCGTAGCTGGTAGGAATTGCAACGGGCCATTCACTCAACGGAAAAATTTAATAAGCTCGAAATCCAAGTGGGCAGAATGAGAGGAGGCGGAAATGCCTACATGAAGCAACCTTAAAAATGTCATCTCCAATACTTGACCACCTTACGAGGTTCATTCGAGCATCTCCTAAAACAAGTACCGCCATTGTCGAGAGGTAAAATGGCCAATTTACGAATGCCGAGCCGCATAAAGAGGACTCTTTTCCTTTTCAACCTATGCAATAATAATTGAGTCGTAAGCAAATAGTTTCTAATGATCCTTCGCCGAGTCATTTGCCCAGCAAACTCCGAGCATTGCCCGATACTTGAGCCCCACTAGCTGAAACAAATTATATCATTATTTTTAGATTATCTGAACGTTGTTCCTCGCGGGCTATGACATTTGCGCATTGTCCACAGCCGTGACAAAAGTAGCTCCACGTAAAATGCGTACGTTACAGCATAGCTGAATCGGTGCCAACAGTTATTTGTTCCTTGACAACAAAAATGACGTAGGGGGAGAAATCTTACTCGCGCATTTGGAACGGAAATTTCTGGCCTTTCAAATGGAAGCAATTTTCTATCCACAATAACGGTTTCGCAATTGGATCTTAATATAACGGCACGCAATCGCGAAACACAGTAAAATCCTTTGATTGCACAGCATTTGTAAGTTTCATTTGATTTTTCTGTTGGTCGGCTTTGAAATCAAAATGATGCTGCCCCTTGGTCATCGGCAATCAGGCACAGCACTGCAGCATCCCTGTAGATCTATCAGGCATGTGGCCAGCTATATCATATTTTGTCACATTTTGTCACATTGTGGACATTTTGTCCAAGAATTGGACATTTGTCACATTTTGTCACATGCAAATATCGCATTTGTCACATTTTGTCACATGCAAATGTCA
>JAQFYZ010002739.1:0-15771 GCA_034695085.1 Cylindroiulus punctatus | reverse complement strand
GAGGTCGTCCCATACTAACGTTGAATAGACGGTGCACTTCAACGTTGAATAGACGTTGAATTTATTGGTTGAATTTTTGTTTTGTGCTACCTGGGTTTTAGCCCTCCCTTTCAGCAGCCATTTAAAAACGAGTTGAATTAAAATCTTGATTTTGAAGAGCTGCCAATTGTACATGTACGTGTAATTATGAGTTCAGTCATTGTGTCATCGAAATTGATAGCGACACGACTCCAATCTGCTAGCTGGCAAGAGACAAGGGCGAATTCATGAGCACCAACATGATTGACAAGTTTTACAAATCAGGATTCGTTCTGGATAATTAAACACATGTACGCATGTAGTTGTTTTTGGCAAGATAGCCAACGGTAATAGGTTTTGAATTGGTTTAACCACTCAATGGGTTGTCCACACTTTCTGAACCTAGCGTTTTCGCAAGCTTGTCCGAATGAAAACATCATGATCGTAAACATGTAACAGCACTTACTTAGCATATTATACGGAACGCTTTCTACGAGGTACAATTCTTCGGTTTCATAACGACTGATGAACTCCTTCAACGTTATGTTGACCACACGACCTCGTCTATCTTCTGTTTTTCGAGTCTCAACAGTCATACTGATGTTGCCGAATGTTTCACTGCAATAAAGACGGGGAAATTCAACGCAGGGTTATTTAAGGAGAAATTACAAAAGTTGTTTAGGGTTCCACCACAAATGAAATTCAACTTCTGGCTTTATCCTGGCTTTTTCAGTTTTTAAATTTCCTTGACACTTTTGACCACTAAAAATTAAATATGCTAATGTAATGAATGCAAATTTATAAATTTATTGCTATTGTGCATACGTGCAAACTGGTGGTGGAAAGACTGCACCTGAATTAGGAAACGGTGTATTTAGATTAGTAAAATCGACAATTTCAAACTGATTGTCTCATACTTTCATAAAATAATTGCAAAAAAAATTTGAAGATTTGAATACAATAGTACAATGCTGATAGAAGAGAAGTTATACCCTATTGACTGGATGTAAGGCTGACCAAGTGTGGTGAACCAATAACGAATTATGTGAAATTCCCTGAATCTTTAAAAATAAATCACTTTCTCTGACTGTTCCCTGGCAATGCCTTGTCTTTCCAATTTCCTGAAAATCCCAGGTTTTGAGTTGAAATTTCCAGACTATGATATGAATACATGGCAAATAAACTTCCAAAAAAATTCTACATTTGTAAACAGCATTTTTAGTTCTTAAATTAATTGCAGTTTCAATCAGTCTGTGTACAATTATTGGCATTCAACATTGCAAAATACATTTTGATACTGCCAAATTTGCTACAACTGTATCAATCAGCTCCTCCTCACACACATGAAATGAAACCCTGCTTTCAATCAGTCGATAACACATCAGTAGCCTGCGATGCTCTTTGTGGCAAATTATTCTTTTCATTTATTATTTTCATTTCATTTTCCTTTTCATCAACATTATTTCACACGAAAATGTGTCACATGCATTTCAACACCTTTCATAAACAACGCTAAACTGTAACGTGGAAATGTATAGCCTGCAGACAGACATTTATGCACTGTGCTACAGAAGTCCACAGAAACCCCACAGCCTCCTATGGAAAACATTTTCGAGAATTCGTCAAGAAGCCCACTTCCTGGAATTGTTGCAAACTGTCAAAAAATGCTGTACCAATAACCTCTAAATAACAATTAACGATGATTTGCTTGGACTTTAAATATTCTTCCTGGCAGACTCAGAAATTACATCTTTATATCGGTCACCAAAATGATTTTCCCCAAACTGCTTTCCAGAATTTAATCACAACCCATGCTGTGCTTGCAACTATGCGAATCTTCCTTATGGCCAAGCACAGATTTATGAGACGTTGACATTGACTAAGTAGTCTTTATATGCAATTAAGCATAATTAAAGTCATACTAACTTAGGCCCGGGCATAAAGTATTTGGTTGTTTTCATCCCTTATTAATTGCGTCAATTGCCATCGAAAAACTACACACATTTTTAGACAAATATTGCCTGTAGTTGTAGTTCTATTTAGTGGTGGTTAAATTCATTTTTACAATCTGTTATAGAATTGCTAATATCCTGGTACACAGCTAGTGACGTACGCGTATTACTGAAGTACGTGTGTTTTCAAGTAATCATAATTTAGAAAATCTGATTTTGATGGCATGCATGTCTTTGCTAGCTTGAAGGATGTTCAAGTGTTACATCCTCATCATCTTGGTGGAGTCACACAAAACCAAATTTTTAACTGGATAAAATAAGTGTTACAACTAGTAGTGTTACAAATATGAAGCATTAACCCAAATTGTGAAAAGTTAGTTTTACTTAAACGTTCGCATATGGCGTTGTTTATTCATATCGGTCACTTCAGTATTACTAATATGCTAAAATTAATTTTTCTGAACATGTTTTACATGAAGTTCGAAATTTGTTACAGTCAATGATGACATCTTTTTTTGGAGGATGGAGGGGGCGTAGGGTGCCTGAAAATGACACCAGATGCTGACAGACCAAAGGCCGGGGAAAATACCAAAAACCTCAAAAATGCGAAGATATAACATTTGAACGTCCATAGAGGGGTGGCAAAAACCAGACATCAATTATGGACTGCCCCCGCCCCGGTTACCATTCTGGATTCAGGGCCTGTCCCAAATGTCAGATTCTCCATGTCACATGGCTTTCGCCGCGGGCACATGTCAATGTTTATAAACAGCGATAATCAAACTATCCAAGGGCGATAACCGAATAAATTGGCGAGGTGGAAGCATCATGTCCTACCTCAAAAATGTGTCATTCCACAACTCATAAGCCGGCATCAGGGAGGCCAGTTGGCGAAACAGGAGGGGTTTCCCAGGCCTGACATACTGGCTGAAAAAGGTGATTGGATCCGGGAATTCGGAGGCCACGTCAATCCCCGAGGTCGACGCCGGCTGGTGCGCCCCCAGGCGCTGTAGATGGCCCGGGGGGTGGGCGAAGGTGGGCAAGCTGGTGACCAGGGCGACAATATGGACGACCAGGTGATTGCTCACCAGCCCAACGCTCAGACAGCCCAGGTAAATTCCCACGACAATCACGCACAGGGAGAACACGTGTCTCTTCGAGAGACGCCCGAAATGCAGGTAACCCCTTAACATGACCCCGACCTTTGACCCGAACCGAACCGCTAATAAAATCGCCACGAACTGGATCCACCGGCACGACAACAACACGGGTCCATTGACACTTGAAGAGGTATCCAGCGTGAGGGAAGGCCATTTGCCAGAGCGCCGTCAACAAGAAACCCCGCGTTTTTCAAATCATTTGGGACTTGTGCTAAACATACCAACCCGTTGCTTCAATGACGATTCTGTTTCATCAGCACAAAAACGTACTAAGCGACTTTAGATGCACACGATAGCGTTTTTTGGATATTTCGTAATATGCTATCCACTTTGCGGCTATATTTTCTTCATCCATACTTTCACAATTTCGCTAATTTATTTTTGGGAATTGTGCGGCTCCAGAATGAGTCCGAATGAATGAATGAACAGAAATGAGCCTGCAGATGGCATGACATGTCCATGGAATAGGGTCCATACGACCTACAACTAATTTTATTATGTATTAGTGAAATTGTGATATTACTGACCAAGAAACTATAGCGACCAAATTGCCAAAAAGTACTCACGTGTGCTTCTATTGTAGCTTACTACGTTTGTGCCGATGAAACAGAATCGAAATGTGGGCGATGGGCTGTATTTTTAGCAGATGGTCCGTTGCTCCGATTTATCTTTAAATCTCCTAAAACTACCAGACGCCATAATTAAACATTGATGAAGCATGCTCGATAAACTACAATACACTGTACACATGCAAAAATGTAATGGGGTAAGGAATACTCAAGTTGTTAGATTATATCTTCTCCAAATTGGATTTGATCCCCTGATTGGTCTGTTCATTATTCACAGGTCAATATGACCACAAACATATTTTTGCATAAAGCCTGGGAATGAGAGCCTTTGGTAATCTGACAAAATACACGTGGACAACTTCCTACTGTAAGTGTTGTTGAGGCCTATCACCACAAGTATCATCGTACATGTATGATGTATATATAGTACTACACTGTGCTATACGTTATAATGACGAAAATGCATAGGCTAGACTAGTTTGCATTTACTAATGTTTTGCTGCAGTGCAATAAAATATAACGAGCACTGTAAGGCCACCACAGCAGTATTTTCCCAATTATTTTTCTTAATCAATTATTCAATTATGCAATTATATTTCTTCAAGCAGCAAGTATTTGCTTCCGTATCACCTTGACTAAATTAATAAAGTCGTTTATTAGATAGTTGCTTTATGATATGTTTAAAAATTAAAATTTTCTAATGCAATGTAGCAAGTGTCTTGTCAAATTTAAAGCACCAACGTTAAAGAATGTCTATAAGCCTTTCTAAGGAGGCAATGCGAACCTAGTCAGGTGAGCGGCCAAGTTCAACACCATATGGCTTCTGAAGTTTCTAAGAATCATAGGTCAGCAGTTCTTGAGAATCTGGGGGAGAGGATTGACCTTTAATTAAAAATATGCACAATGCTGCCACTTGCTGTAATCGCCCTCCTACCAAGTTGCCATTCAAAGATGAGGAAAAATGCAGGTTCCAAAAACGAAAACGCCATCAAAGAAAGCACCGTGGGATGTTTAACAATTAGGAATGACCCAAAGGACAAAAGAAAATTCACTTCTGTGTTCCTTGTATCGTGCTGTTACAACTATTATGAACACAACTTGTATGACACACGTACAAATTATACGAGTTTGTATTAACTTATCATTTTGTAGTACACTTCTATTATGTAAGAACATACATTATCGATGTACTGACTCAGTCTTCTTGTTCCTTTTTAAACAATTTGATGAAGAAATGCAATTTTTTTTCTATTTTTTAAATTACATCGTACGATTTTATATTTTTCTTCATGGCAAGTACACGATTTTTAAAGTTTTATATTTTAAAACGACTTGCATCAATCATGATCAGCGTCCAATGTAGAAGTCATCGATCTCAATCATCTCAGATCAAGCAGATTCATGAATATAAAAAACATTAAATAAAAACATTTACAATTTTGGTTCACTTTTGGGTAAACAAAATGCACTTATTTAGTTCAACAATTTAATGTGAATTAACGCACGCACCTTTTGCAAAGTACAGTTGAAGTTTAAGGGGGTAATTCATAAGAAAGAGGCGTTTGACCAATGCAAAGTCATGAAATGACCTTTGCGATAATAAAGTGGACTTTTTCTGGGCGTCCACGGCGTATTCGCTGCTCCATCCATGCCCGTCAGTAAAATTTAAACAGTCCTCCGCCCAAAATTGTTTTCACGTCTTGAACATAACTGTACAAGCACCAACAACATGCAAATTAGTAAATGATATGGGACACAACCCAGAAGAAATGCGTGGGTATAGCATCTAGACAGGTTCATGATCGACAGGTCATTCACAATTTCAGGTCGAGTAAAAAATTGTTTTGCCTTTATTGAAATATTTTGTTTAACGCATATTTGAACCTCATTTAAATGAGCACATTTGAAAGGTGCTGTTCGTTTCTATTGCCTCGCAAAATTCATTGGAATTTTGATATTTCTAGGGTCTAATTATATTCATAGTAAGGTCATATCATAATCATGGATTGGATTACATTACCCTGATTACTAAGTTTTATTACATGCTTGTGATAATTTTTTTTAACTAGATCACAAATGATGGACTAATGCACATTTCTATAACAAAATGTGCTTGGATAATGCCATGATTACGAAACGTTTTTGGATTCATGGAGAGGTATATCTGGTACTTGTAGATATGTTTAGAGAGATAGAAAGAGATACATGTACACATGTACAGTATATGTACCTCGAGGTTAGCCATTCAAAACTAATGCTATTGAAGAAATTTCATCACTTGGATTAGACATTTTTGCACTGATTCTATAGGATGTTTCTGGTGTTTACCTCATACAATGTATGTTGCAAAAGGGTCTGACTATAGCACAGTGCACCAATGTTTCAGTACAGACCCAACTCAAAAACCCAGGTTGCACTTGGACAAAAATAGTACGCGTCCACAAAGGACGTCCTTTTTTGGGATCACAGTTTGGAGTATCAGTTTTAAACATGCGTGTTTTATGCCCACGTTCAACATAACCAATCAAATGGATTGGAAAACCATTTCATGTATTGATGATTAGTTGAATTACGACGTATTCAGACGGCAGCCATAAAGGGAAGATAAGTTAGGCTGAATTATTGTATTCGAAAAAACATTTTTGAATATTCACGTAATCCCTTTTCGAATTTTTGCATTGTTTATTTATTTTTATCAATCAAATATGGTTGGTTCGCAATAATAAATAAGGCACTGCTGAGTGCCTTATTTATTTTGCCTTAACCATTACAAAGGTTTTAAAAATTTATTCGCGTTTGTTATAAACAAACGGGCCTTGGCCGAAGTAACTTAGAAAAAAACAAGTCATGACCTAATAACGAAACCATTCATTCAATTCAATTTAATACACTAAGAATCAGCTCCTGAGGTGTCATGTGTGGGTAGGTAGATTTACCCCAGTACGCAAATGTTACAGCAAAAAAGGACAATGAAATATAGGCGATGTAAAAATGTTACATAGTCAAACAAATTTTGAAGTTATAATTCATTCAAGGATCTCATAATCCTGTATCATAAGCCAATGTGCATTTTCATGATAAATTGTCGTCTTTTTCTAAAAGTCTAGACATCATTTCATACTACCAATTTGACATCACTTGCTAGGGACATTACGACATCACGTTTTTACAACATTTAACCAAGATAAGATAAAAAAAAAATGACGTCATCTGGTCGATCTGTGCTACCTTGGTTGTAACAACTAAAAAATGTCAATGTTAACATCCACCAAAAAATATTGAGAAGTTCATCAGAAGTGTTTGGGTTTCATAGCAAAACATTGTGCTATGCATTTCATTCAAGCGAACATTTCCAAGGCATGGCATTTCATTTTTATTTCCTTGGTTGCCATGTACCAAACTTACTCCCAAAAAGTCTTCAAACTCCCCGCTTCAGCCCAGCTTTCTCCAGCATCAGCCACCAGATGGCAGCCCCTGACGGACGCCCCAGAGGTTGGCCAAACACAACGAGCAACCTCGCAAGTGGTAACGAACTCTTGAGCACTGCCAGGCTGCCAGCCAGTCACAAAGACAGTCTTGGTTGCATTGCAATTGGCACACCCTCCAACGCACCCTCCCTCACTTATGTTTTCTGGCAAGCCAACCTCATTCTCATCATTTCCCCCTACAATACATGCGCATTTGCTGGAATTTTCTGCGTTGAGTTTCCATGCGCCCTGCAAAGGCGGTCTCAGCAGCAATCCATGACGTGGCCGGGTTCAAACCCGGCCCAGGGGTCAGTTGGTCACACCACACAAGTCCCGTTATGAGATTAGGTTTTTTCCAGAGGTGGCACATCTCAGACAAAAACCCATCCCACATGCGATTCCAGCAAAGGCAGCGTCCTCCAGAGCGCCATCAGCAAATTCAGCAAAAATAGATAAAAGCAAAATCCGGCGTTTGAGAACGTGCTCTGTGCTCGAGCACGCGCTCAGCCACCTCCAGAGGCAATTCAGGAGAGTGCCATTGGTGCACAATAGGCAGCACAATGCTATCCCATGATCCTCTAGGACGTCTGACATTGACTGGCTGCAGGAGGAGGAGGCAGAGCTCCATTAGCTGAAGTGCTGACACTGCTGAGGAAACCGGGTTGACCAGTGACCACCACTGAATATCGGATGCAGAAAAGGGTATCAAAGGTCATTTTCATACTGAAATTTTGCACTTCTGCCCCATTCCGTTCCTTCCCTGGCCCTCCCAGCTCTGGCCATGGTTGCAAGCACGTTTCCAGGGCCAGAGGTCCCCTGATCCGGCCAGGTCAGAAGGCAGCCAGATCCGCCCAGGGCACCAAGGACCCGAGGTACACGTACGTGAAAAGTAGGAGCTGATAACCAAGCCCTAGATGTGCAGGTTTGGGCCAGACCAGGGCCTGCATGGTGCTGGCTGGTGCAAAAGTAGGCCTAGGCATTCGCCATTAAACGGCTCGTTGTTGTCTGGCAGCCAAGGTGCACAACCTTGAAACCAGTTCACGTTTGTGTGGGAAATATGCGGCACACGTGGCCATGCTGAGGGGAACAGAGGACACATTCTGGTGCTCAAACACTCACCATTCTGACCCCAGCTCGGCACTGAGCATCTGCTCAAGATTTGGTAAGGTGTGGTATTTGTTCTTTCGTCTTCCAGTAAGCTCTAATCTGGGAGATAGTTGGTTCACTACATAAATCCAGATGCTTGTCTTGCACTATAGCGTATTACGACCAAAATAAGTGTAGAGGTGCATTACGAACCTGTGGATTGGATTGAGTGCTATAGCGTACGTTGCTAGATTACTGCAGAAAAATCATTGAAAGATTAGCACAAACTATACATGTACATGTACATGTACTTGACCCTTGTTCGTCTACGGCACAGACCAGGACTGTGGTCTGCAGCTGCAATATTTTATTACTGGAAGTAAGTTATCCAAAAAGTCGGGTGGTGATCAGGAAACATGACGGAGACATTGATCCGTAACGTTGCGTTTGTTGAAATTGTCCATTATCCATCCATGTTCATCCAAACTGTGCCCTACTCTGGGGCTGTCTGTGCCCTTGGACCTGTACCAAGGCAGATGGTGCGAACCCCACGTGTCAGTGTCTACATTTTGATCCAAAAATTTCGGATAATGCCCAGTATGGAACATCAAAACATTGTTATTGTGCCCCTCAAACGTGCTGCATTTGTCAGTATTTGTTGAAATCAACAGTATAGCCAATTGGACGTGTTTTACGTGTCAACCATTAACATTCCTATTTTGATTACACACGCACAAAATGTCTTCAGGGCACTTCGACTACAGTTAGTTTGAGATCTTTATGCATGAAACCAGTCAGCTTCAAGGCTAGACGTGCCTAAATTCAGTAGTCATCTGAGATCAGTTGGTTAAGAATCATCTGTTCTTCATCGCTTTATTTAACAGTTGAAGTGCATCAGAACAAATAATCACAAAACTAAATAATATAGACAGGGCCATATTGCATGGCCTGTGGCCATGCCTACATTGTATGGTCTGAACTAGCATGGTTTGATTGCACTGTAAGCATTTAGTGTAATACATGTATATGCAGTTCCAGATAATATTAAACAATGTGCATCTATATTTTATATAGCTGCATTGAAGTAGGATTTAGTGTGCGTATTCAGTGCATCAAAATCTTTAAATCCATTTCTCGTCGAATCAAAATCTTTAATATTAAGTTAGGCCTAGGCCTGTTGCCAAGCTAACTTCGGCACATGAGATATTGATTATAGGGTCTATATTTATCTGGTAAGAAAATCAGCCAAAAGGTCGACCGCGACATGGAATTATATCGGCTGGCTTGAATGATTACTTTACCTGATAGGGAAAAAACTAACGAGAGATCAGAGGAATTGACAGACTTAAAAAAGATCATTGATGCACTCTTGGCTGTACAAATCAGGTAGCTTGGACCTAAATTTATATTTGTTCTATTTCCGCTGCATCTGTCCTTAATCCCCACAATAATGCCTCTTATATTAGACATTATTTTAGAATTATCTTTTTGTTAGGGTGTCCCACGTTCAGATAGACTGTGTCTCCTGCTCAACCCACACTTACTAGTCCCACACATTGATGGTTATATACATTCTTATAAATAGAAACCATGACTAACTTTTGCAACAACTCGCTTGAAATTAGCTTTTGCACACTAGTTTCTCACTGTTATAGGACAATCTTCGCTTTCAGTTCACATTTTGTAAACAACTTGATCTAGGACATTATCAGTATCTCCGTAATCGTCCCACTAGGTGGTGGGCATGAAATACAAGCGCTAATCGCCCATTTTTTCTTTCCATAGAACAAGATGACAAAGGAAGAAAGCATGCCAGACTTTGAGCATCTTCTGCAGGCGCCCAACTCTGCAGAGACCCCATCAACGCAAGCAGCTTCTCCGAGTGCCCCGTCCAGAAACGCAAAGAAATCCAATGCCAAAAAAGCTTCCCTGTCAGGGTTTTCTACAGGCGCCACTCAGCACGAACACAATGGTGTTGCTGAAGAGGATGAGAAAATGGCCACAACTGGTAAAGTTTTCCTGGCAATTAGTTTACCATATCATATTGCGTCTAACTAACAGTGTTTAATTTCAAATACTACACAGAAAGGACCCCTAATCACTGGCTAGAAAATGGGAACTGTGAGGATACCTCCGCAGAGGCAAAGGATTCCAATGCCAGTGACTGCCATATGGATAGCATAATTAATGGTAACCATTTGAACCAATGAAGTGTTTCGACTGACTTAGTTTAAATACACTAAGAGAAATTTGACGGGCAGTTTGTTAGGATACAGTTTGTTAGGATAACCCCATGTAAAAATGTGCTGTTCTGTTCAAGCATACCTTACACTCCAAAAATTGCAGCTATCAAAATCTAATCACAATACATCATGCAGAGAATTTTACTGTAAAAGATGTGGAAAGCTTTCCAACTTTATTGAAAGTATGTTAGACCCACAGTTGTCCGACAGGAACAGGACCTGATCCTTGTCGGTTGCTCGATCTCTTTGTGCTCGGCACTTTCGCATTTGGTACCAGTCTAAATAGAACCAAATTGGATGTCGGTTAGCCAGGGTTCTACTGTACCGTTATATTTTACTCAAAGTTTAGTAAATGAATTTCTAAGTAATTGGCACATTAGTAATTCTTGGAGATTTCATAAAACGTTCTGTCATAGGTAATGATATCGTGAAATGACATATGGGCTTTGCATAGTTGTCAGTATGTGCAAACGACCAAATTGACGAAGCACATTTTATAACATTCTCCATGCCTGTTCCAGATGTTGCTAAGCTAGCACCAGCAAGAATGGGATCGTCTCACAAACGGAAGAGCAAACCGGTCAAGTTGCAGAAGACCAGGCGTAAGTCCATAACAGGGCAGTCTGTCAGCGTTTCACAGCCACTGCCCGATCCTCCAAGCGACACTTTCTCAACACCAGTTTCCATGGCGACAACAGAAACAATGATCAAGTCGATTCCGGATCTGTTCAAGAACGCCTCCATCGGTGCAGAAACCTTCTTGCCGGCTGTCAACGGGCCACCAACCGGAGAAGTGTTTGCAAACGACATTGCTGCGGACCTGGAGTCCGGCGAGATTCTCTCGCAAATCAGTATCTGCGTGTTACCCCCGTTCATGCCGACTCCTCCCCCTGAGCAGTTCGACATGCCTTCCGACTACCATCACTGCTGTCTGGACTGCGGGGACCAGTTCTGGGTGGAGACGAGCCTCACGCAGCACCTGCAGCGACGGAGCATCTACATCACATTCAACTGCGCCACGTGCAAGAAACTGCTAGTCTTCTACAACCGCTGTACTCTACTGGGCCACGTACGCGTGCATCACGACCGGGGCCAGCCGGCCGACATCCAGCAGGCCAGCATCTCCCCGCTGCCCCACGAGCTGATCCAGTGCATCCAGGAGCAGAAGGCGGCAGACAGCGCCGGCAGTGGCTCGAAGACAAGTTCAACCCCCGTGGTCACCATCATCATCCCGCCCAACTCTGACAACATCTTGACGGTCACCAAGCCCAACCAGAAGTCGGCCTCCAAGTGCAAGTGCCCCGAGTGCCATTACCAGTGCGGGTCCTACGCGAGCCTCCAAGAGCACTTGGGGTGCGGGCAGAGCTCGCCCGGGGAGTGCGGCGCCCAGTGCCCGCAGTGTAACATGGTGTGCCCCTCGCGGTGCAGCCTCCTGTGCCACCAGCGCATCCACGTGCAGAGCAAGCCGTTCATGTGCCCCGAGTGCGGGCAGAACGTCGCCGACAAGTGGGACGACTTCCAGCGGCACCTGGCCATCGAGTGCATGCACTACTCGCGGACGATCGGCTTCAAGTGCCCCGCCTGCAACCTGCTGGTGGTGACCCCGGAGCAGCTGCGCCACCACGTGGTCGGCACGCACAGCGAGTTCTACTACAAGTGCCAGGCCTGTCCCATGGCGTTCCGCGCCGAGACCACGTTCGACACGCACCGCAGGACGGTGCACGCCATGGACAGCCTGAATTGCACCACCATCCGTAAGTGCCCGCTGTGCGAGGTGGTGTTCCAGAGCGACGAGGTGCTGGACAACCATCTCGAAGGCCACTTCCAGGAGGCTCTGAAGGCTTCCATGTTTCTGTTCATGTGCCTGGAGTGCAACCAGCTGTTCGAGGACAAGAGCCAGCTGGGGCAGCACCTGCAGAAGAGCCACACCATGCTGTTCGACAAAGGAGCCGCCGAGGGTGCCTCCTCTAAGCGGCGGATAAATCATCCCCGAAAGCGATCGCATTCACTTGGCAAGTCCAAAGCATCACCGACAGTGGTAGCAAGATCTCCGGTCCGTGACGCCGAACCGCTACGGGATGAAGCGCTCAAGCCAAAAGTTTTCAAGAGCAAGATTCTGAAGACGAAGCTAGAAAGGGCAGTTGATCCGACCGCCGGAGAATCAACATTGCGCAGAGAGCCCCGAATCCCTCCTTTGGTTCTGTCCCTTAAAGACCATGCTCCAAACAGTTCAAGTTCCTCCCCGGTCATCAAGAGGCGGAAGATCAACAGGGATTCGTCAGGGATGTACGTGTGCGATGACTGCGGGCGGTCCTTCACCACGGAGGTCGGTTGCAGGGTGCACCGGCAGCGCAGCCACACTGCCAACTACAAGGTGAAAAAGATCCGGCTCAGGCTGGAGAGGAGCAGACGGTCTGCTTCCGAAAGAACCGATGCGTATCAAAGCACTGACAACGAGCGTGCTGCACATGCTGAAGAGGCAATGCAATGCCCCGAAGCAGAGCTTCCATCTGACCAGGTGGCTAAACCAAGTACAGTAGTGCAATGCCCCGAGGCCGAGAAGGCCAGGCCAAGCAAACGACGGTCATCCTCATCGGGTGCGACCACTTGTGTCAAGTGCGGGCGCAGCTTCCACTCCTCGCAGGGATGCAGCGTGCACCGGCAGCGCTGCCAAGGGAACCAGGACAACGTCAAGTCGAAGTGCGCAGTCTGCCAGAAGTTCTACCAAGACCCCCACCTGATGGCCGAGCATGGTCAGCAGCACCTGAAGGAAGGCACGCTCGTGTGCACCCTGTGCAACAACCTGGTCTTCAACACCAAGCTGGCGCTGTCAAAGCACATCGAGAACCACGCGAACAACATGGCGTACCCGGTGTCGTGCGTGTTGTGCGCAGAGGAGTTGCCGAGCGTCGAACCCGCCATCGAGCACTGGAGGAAGGAGCACGGCTTGAACTGCTTCCACTGCCCCAAGTGCGACGCGCAGTACCTGTACAAGAAGAGCCTGAACCGGCACATCCATGCGCAGCACGGCGCGGCCAAGAGCAAGCCGGAGTATGGCTGCCATCTATGCAGCACGGATCCGTTTCTGACCACGGCCCTGCTAAAGAAGCACATGGAGGAAGAGCACTTCGTTCCAAGAAACCAAGTGGCAATGGAAACTGATGTGTCCTCACAAGCCCAATTTGGCAGTTCCGAAGTGACGGTGAAGTCGGAACCGGTCAGTCCTGAGCCGCCACAGCGAGAACAAGAACCTGAAAAAGCAAGAAGTGATGGCGAGGAATATTTGTGCGCAAAATGCGATTTCGTAGCCAGTGACAGGCCGGAGTTCCAGAACCACATCACTGCCCACAAAACGGAGTCAGACTCCTACCAATGTTTGGAGTGCGGGACGTCCTTCATGGTGGAACCCTCTCTCCGAAAGCATCTCACCTGCACGCACAAAGTGAAGGATCTGGAGGCGTTCATGTTGGAGCGGGGATACACCAGCGGAGCGGTCGCAAACACCAGCGAACCGAACGACAATGGCCGGGCCAGCATAGGCAGTAGCTCAAACGGTGGACAGGACAGCGGTAAGGTCAACCCACTGGAATGCACCATATGCTTCCTGAGTCTGGAGAACGAACTGGCATTGAAGATCCACTCGAGGACCCATGGCATGGCTTTCATCCGGTCGAAGCGCAATGCGCGTGTGAACTCGCAGAGCAGCGATCAAACTGACACCCCGACCACAACGCCAACTGCGACACCAACCAAGAATGACGTCTGACCCATTGTCTGTGTTCAAATCGTTTAAGTTAAGTAGATTAGCTGTGTACGTTTACATGAGGTTGCTTTCTGGTGGAATTCATGAATTAAGCTTCATTTCAAATTCGAAAACAATGAATATGATAAATGCTCATTTATAATTTGTCCTAATATCATTGATTAATTTCTATTGCGCTAGTTCCGAGTTTCCAATCACAAGCACGGTGCATGCAAGAAAGTTTTTTTTTACAAGAATTGAAAGTCTGGCAGATGTGCAGCTTATTATTCTCCAACTTTACAATCTGATTTTGGAAACAAGGTTCCTGAGCAGATTAGATGAATTAAAAATTGTAACCCATTGAAACTAAGTTCGGTATTGGCAGTTACTGAATTTAGTTTGCAAAATTCTTAAGGTTGTGTGCTAGCTACTTGTACGAAAAGTGCTTTGCTTGTGAACAGTTACTTCCAAATAGTGTCCACTGCATGCTGATAGCAGCGAATCTTTGGTGCATCTCATTTCCATTTGAAATTCCAAGAGTCTTGGATAAATCTTGGTTCGTAAGAACCAAGCTTAATGGATTTCGGGCACATAAAACCTTTCGACGAACCTTTCTTCGTCTTATTGCATAAAACTGAAAATGTGATATTTTTTTGAACCGCAAATTGGGGTAGGTTAAGTCATGTCTAAGAGTGTTGTAGCTTCAAATCTTATTTGTAACTTTCCCAGTATTTCATTCATTCACCTTGCAACATCTGTTCGTTTGACCACTCTGTTTTTTATATTTTACATTTTGTACATTTCGTTGGAAGTTAATAAACTTCGTTGCCGTAGCTACATGCCCAAGTTAATAAATCATGACATTTTCAAAATGCTGAATTAAATATCTGCAATATTTAATGCAAGGGTCCTTTTTTGATTACATAAGGGTGGGGCAAGTATCATATTCCATGTCTCATGAGTCATGACACGGAAACCTCAACACCTCACACATATCCCTCAGATTCATTGTAATACCTTTCTAAAACAATTCAATGGCGGATTTTCAACTAATAACCAAAGTTTTCAAATTAAACTCATAATCCCTGGCCATTCTAAATCTTATTACCCAACCTGTGCAAATCTGACTGAGTTATTAAAGCCAGTATACCCAATAATTTGACATCAAATTTGGACGGCCTTCATGTGCATTCAGAGTGAAGAAATTGCATTCTATTGGATAAATGAGGATGGCACACTATGGTATCGAAGTCCCGTTTTTACCACAAAACTTGTCTTGGAGCTGTTAGTGCTTTTACAACTGCATGCTAGGATGCACTGGCTTGTGCTTGGCAAAATTTCATAAAATCAATGTCATAGTGTACATTTTTCTTTCCCATATCAAAATGCATAGTTGGCATGACCTGACAAAGGTAGATAAAACATGTTTACATGCAAGACTTATGGTCCTGGTACACGCAGTGCCGGCTCGACACTGTTTGGTGCCCTAGGCAAGACTGAAGACATGCGCCCTCCCAAGTGACGTGACATGGAA
>JAQFYZ010002738.1:0-15772 GCA_034695085.1 Cylindroiulus punctatus | reverse complement strand
GCTGGAGGGCGCGGTTGATGTCCTGGAACAAGACAAGAGATTGAGGATTGGCCGGAAGCGGACTTTGGGTTAGCGAGTTCTTACAGCGTTCATGGTGATCTGAGACTTGGGGTACACATGTAGTTATGTTAGGAAACCATCTAATCCCCCATAGAGAATGTCACTTTGAAACCTCCACTGAGGATTTTATGAAAATATCGGACAGTGCTAAACTACTGCTTTATTCAATGGTGCTGATATTGGCCATAAGAAACCGAGTTCGTCCAGAGCTTTCTAATGTCACTCACATTCTTTCGAGAAAAATACCCGTATTAGGCTTTTCGAAAGGTTGTAAACTACAAGCTCCTACTACAGTCGAACCTCGTTGTAACGCATTGCATGGGACCACCAAAATTTGTTCGTTTTAACTGTAGTTCGTTATATCAGTAGCCAGAAAAAATACGTGTTTTAAAAATATATTGTATTTATACATGCATAACATTTTTTGTACAGTATTGTACAACTGAGGGCACAGTGGTGATTTATTTGAAATAATCTGTTATTGAAGATCGTTTATTATTTATTTCGCGACATTTGTCCTAAGTGTACAAAAGTGTCAAAAGTCTGCATGAGAAGGAAGTTCAAATTTCATTCAGACACTTAACTACCCTGCACACCTACGATTAAAAGTTGTTTGAAATAATGTTTTTTGAAGATTGTGCAAATGAGACTGTCATGCAACGGGAAGTCTGCCATCAGATCGATAACATCTTGACAGCACCTTCTGTGAGCTGTTTAGCGAGTGTTTTTCAAGTGATGCTCTGTAACAATAGTGCATGGGACCTCGAAAATCTGTTCGTTATAACCGAAAATTCGTTTTATCCAATTCGTTATAACAATAGAAATTAACATTATTTCTGTATAGGCTGTGACAGGGATTGGAAATACTGTTCGTTATAACAGTAATTCGTTATAAGCGAGCAGATCTGTAAGCGAGTTGGTTATAACGAGGTTTGACTGTATGCTTTTTGAACCAGCAATTCCATCATGTTATTCTACGTTCGTAAGCTGTATCTCTAACACCTTCTCAAATGCTAGTAGCAGAAAAGATACGTTTTGAAGTCAGTTCTGTTCCCTACAATTATTAATGAATACCATATCACCGCATTACTGCATGGTAGCCATCATCATTGTTAAATTGAATTTTTTGAAGCTTAAGGCTGTATTGGAAGAGAATTTCAACGTCTGATAGCATGCAAGAAACGAGACCAATAATATTTGCCAAATAACACAGAATTTACTCTGTTAATGGAAATCTACGACGTTTCATGTAAGTTATACTCCTATTACTACATTAGGTTTCCTCATAAAATATGTAGACGTTTGTGTTCCACCAATGAATGAATGGATAGCCTTGTCTGTTATGCACTCTGTGAATGATCAATTTTTATGGCACGGTGCAACATTCCTGATTTCTTTATCATGGAACTGGATTACGATATGGAGACACACGATCAAAGGGAATGCTTCTTGCCCTGCACGAGGTAATTTGAATAATTATTTTGAAAAGTGTAACAATAAATAAGAAAAATAGGCCAACGTGTTTCTCAATAGCGAATTCCTGCAGGGTAATCGGGCATTTTCGATGCAAACGAGGCTTCAATCGCAGTTTACTTGCAACATTTTGGCTGAACTTATGCATATTCTAGGATAAAATAAAGCAGCATGTGAGGTTTACAGGTCACGACTCCTAACCAAAACGATCTGGAGAGTCAACCCTTGTTGCCACCATACTGGGACAAAGGCGAACATCTCGACAGCAACTAACACTGATGGATGACACAGTTTCTGCTTTTCAGTGAAAACAGGGACGATGACCATACGATAATGTAGTAGTAACCTCAAAGATTTCTTATGTACAAACGCGAGCACAATTAGGCCATAAAAATAGCCTGAAGCCAAACTTTCCATTTATTCATAGAAGACGTTCGTGGTAAAACCATGATCACGTTTGACAGAAACATATTGATGCCTTCATTAAGACGTTTCACGTTATAAAAGGTAACATTTAGAAATGCTGTATTTGCATTTTTAAAATTAAACTTATGGACGATGTCAAGGGTGGCCATAAAACAATGTTTTCTGATCAAAACGTGCGAGGTCGATGTCTTACATAACTTTCTGAAAATCAATTCTTGGCGGATTTACATCAAACTGTGAAGAAGCTATATCGGCAATTGCCAAACTGCTGTATGTACTGCAGTCGTCTATTTCGGTATATAATTCATAATAAATTTGAGGATATTTAGATATTGACTAGTTTGGCTTCAGTATACTTTTTTCATGTTGATGAGAATCCATTTCATATGTTACAGGGTGGCCACACTTTTACGCTCTTGTATTTCCCTGCTGTCCAGGCCATGCTACCTTTAGTACCTTACCTGATGGAATGACAGCTACAGATGTACTACATTTTCAACAAGTTTGTACTAACGTATAACCATCCAATTTACTTATTATTACCAATTTACGTTAAATTAGCCCAGAGAGTTTTACAAAGAAAACAATGTTGTATGCTCTTTTAACAAGTTTGCTTTCTTAGCCTTACTTTTAAGACATGTTTAATGTCTTTGCATCTCAGTCCCGTCAGCACAAATTCCTCGATTTTTCCTGAAACCTGCCTTTTTTATTTCATGTTCACCGATAATTTTCTAAAATTTTCTCCCACCAGATTTTATAGGTAGTGTGGCCACCCTAAGTTAAACATGCGTTAAAAAACAACTGCATGCAGGTTGCTTTGGAATGAATAGCAAAGAAAATGAATAAGGCATTGTTTATGTTTGCAATGTCTCAATTTACTGTTCAAAATGTGGGAAACGATAATTAAGGGTGAATACGCGTTCGTATTCAATGAATAACGTTTTCTCACAACTAACCATCTCTACAAAACTAATACAGGGTGAGCTTTAGCTTTTCAAACAATGATGTTGAATCATTGCCATCAAAAATAGTTGAAAGGTATAACAGATAAAGTTGGCAACAGATGAAGTCTGAGTATAATTACACGCGCTGTATTATTTTATACAACGTTTTAAGTTATTAATCCTTAGATTACTTTAGCCCAGGATTAACCTTGAAACCCACCTACGTGGGTAAATGCATTTTCCAGTTTTAGATAGCTAACTCACCTTGGGCTTTAATAAATAAAATCATATGCTGCCGTGCACGCTAAGAGCCAAGAGGAAATGTGGATCCTTGAAAAGATTCATGATTTAGTGCGTTAGGATACATGTACACGATGCTGATTGTCATACATGCACGAAGTTAAGCTAAACAAACTCAAATATAATTAGCATCGATACCATACATTTTTATTATTTGTTCCATTTCGTGACGCCGTCCATTAGGGAGTCAGCGTAGAACAACAAAAACTTTAAAAAAGGAAGTTTAATGTAATTTTTGTACCTTTAATGAACGTTCCTGACGAATTTACATGCATTTTCGTAATGGAAGTTGAGCCCTACTAAACACTTAGCGCAACAGAACGAGCGTTATTAACAGTAAATTAAATGCTCGAACATGTTATGATATAATAACGAACATGATATGCTAAGTGTCTAATAGGGGTCAACTTTCGTTACGAAAATGCACACCTGTAACGAACGTTTATTAAAGGCACGAAAAGTAAACTTTCGTGTTTTTTAAAATTTCCGTTGTGCAGCACTAACTCCCTATTATACGGAAAAGACGTCAAAAATCAAGAAACCTATCCCTTTTTTTCTAATGAAATGTGTTTTCAAACAACCGAAATAGTTCTGAACATCATAAAAGCTTTGAAAACCTTATTGACCAACCTGTTAGAGCAAGTAATTGTTAGTCAAACGCCACAGTGGTGTTAAAATTGAACCGAACAAAGGGTTTGCCTTGAAGCTTTCAGGCCGCCTACAGTATCTTGATTTGCTGACTAAATAAATTTCTCGTATTCATCAGTACTATACAACTGGCACAAAATGCGCCACGTGTGGACCCGATTTTATTGCACATGCGTGCAAAACGCCTTCTAAAACAAATAGGAACATAAAATATCAACCCACTGGTAATATGGGCCATCAAAAGCTCCATTGCTCATTTTTGGTCGTTTTCTTGCTCAAGATATGTAGGCCTACACTCCCATTTCCTCCAGGAAAACTTATGTACCTTAAAGGTTGGAGGTGAGCATTTGGCTCTTACGTCAGTTTTTGGAAATTTACAGGCTTGGTGGGGCCATATCATATTCCTCTCCTTCTTGCAATCTTGAAATATTGGCTATGAAGGATATGTCAACTTGCCAACTTGTTCTTTTCAAAAAAGAGCAAGTGGTTTCCTTGTCTGTTTTCCAAGCTGGAGGCACAGAGGCGATAAGCAATACCTAATTTGTCAGCTATAATAATCGGTTGATTGTCCAACCACAATTTCACGGATTTGCTACCCTTAGACCAGTGTTCTGTTAACGATCATATCTGGTGACAGATCATTTGCAGTCCATGCAGGCATGTCAGTGCGTGACACGAATAATTCTTTGTTATGATATGAATAACGGTTCTGCAAGAACCAATTATGACCAGGAGACATACATAGTCGTGGCCTTGAGGGGGTAACATTTGGTGGGTAGATGCGTTGATCTACTTACCTAGCCATTTAAGGGTTTCTGAAAAAGTTGCCTTTTAAGGGTAAATTCCTCAGTGTCAGTCCCCGTTATGTCTGGCTTCGAGTGTGCAATGGCACACCCATATCATTTTTTAAATGATGAACTAGTAATCCATAATCCATAGTTAATTCCTCCAGTGACTTACTGCCAAGTGCTGCAGGGCCTCGAGCAGGCACTGAAGACATTCCACAAGATTCAGTTATTTGTTGCATCTCCCTTCCGGTTTGACATTTCATTACCCTCAATCATTACACAAAGCTGTTCTGAGATAGAAATTAGGAAACTAGGGGAAACAACACATTTGGCACGAAGTAATGATCATATCACCATGAAGCACCCATCAGACCTCTGCCCCACACTGACTATAACTCAAGACATAGCGGTCGACCTTACCTCCCTAGTTAGGCCACCGACTTCTTCGGTGATTTCTGTGTCTGTTTTCTCCTCCCGAGTTTCATGGGTGGAATTATTGGACTGCTTAGTTTCGCTGATCACCTTGGAGCCAGGCACCAGACTCCAGCCGGGTCCAGGGTCGTCCAAACAACCGCTCGTCTTGTGCTGAAAAGCCAAAAAATAGATCACATTCAATCGCATTCCTGGAGCAAAAGGAAATGTTTTAGAGAAATAACATCTTGGAGAATTCAATTCAATTCTCAAGAAGGTTTTCAATAAACCCTTGAAACTGATCGCAACTATAGATGTATATTTGGGACTAAACCAATAGTACAACATGAAATCATCATTTTAAAGTTCTAAACAATTCCTTGAGACCAATTTTGGGTCACTCGGTCTCACACCTTACAGTAAATCAGTACGTTCAGACTTTTCCTGCATTACATAATCGCACATGTACCCAATCCATGTGAATAGCCATAAGATAGTCAGTAAAAATGTCATCGTCAAATAACTTATTGTTGTACATCATGTAGTACATCTTATTCTACACTTTAAGGTAAATTTAATGTGTTCCGAGGTGTCGTTATACCCAAATAAAAACATTTTACCTAACGTTGGGTAATTTATCCAGGTTTGGGATGCCGGACATAAAATGCATTAACTTTGGAAGGTGTGGAATCATGATCGACTTTCCTTGAACAAATTGAATCACACAATTTACCTAAACTGAGCATAGAAGCAATAACAACATGATTTGTTATGAAACTAAATAAATCTTTTTTTCATGTTGGATATTAACCTTTTTTCAACTAAAAATGTAAGCAGAATCTACATTTTGAATGTCTTGTTTCACTCGTATTTTTGTTTAAACTTTTTCTTATTCATTTTTTCATATTCATTTTGATAATAAGTTTTCGAAGATGTAAAAGATGCAAGTGTAAGGAGTGCTCGGTTTCGCACACTATAGGAAGGGTTTAATTTAGTTTAAGTCGAAAGTTTAACATTGTAGATGAAGGGTTAGTTTAGTTACCAACACAATGAGTGCTGTCCAGAAAAGGTAAGCTAGGTGCTTACCTTTGCGAGGCAATTTAAACCTTGGTCTAGCCAATCGACCTTCCCTAGGACGTTTACAGGTACGCGTTTTACTGTTTTGTGCTCGACCAACAGATTAATATGCTTGTTTGCTCCGAAATAAACCGCAGACGCCATTATGGGGAGACTCTCCCAAAACCGGTACCGTGTATTTGGAAACATGTGGGTTACCTCCTAATTAATATTCCAGGAACTTGAAATGGGGGTGCAGGTGACGTCACATCAGCCTTGTTTTCGTTTCACTGAGCTATTTAGACGATCAGTGCTTTCTGACCAACGCAATTAAGTAATCTCATATTATTGTCCTTGGTGTGGGAGAATTGTAAAGAAATTGGATTGTGAAAAGGCTTTTGAAAATAAGATTAGACACTTAGCGCAACACAAACAAAAGTTATAAATACGAAAGTTTAATTTCATTTTTGTACCATTTTATAAAAGTTTGTTATGGACGTGCAATTTCCTAACGACAGTAAAGCCTTACTAGATACTTAGCGATGCAAAATAAACCTTATTTAACGTTTATTAAAAGCACAAACGTTAACTTAAACTTTCGTTTTTTTCGCACTGGACGAATGTTTACCCTACCGTTCATACATTTAATAAACGTTAAATAACGTTTATTTTGCATCGCTATGTATCTAGTAGGGCTTTACTTTCATTAGGATATTTGCACGTCCATTATAAACTTTTATAAAAGACACGCAAATGAAAATAAACTTTCGTTCTTTTTCGGTTTAATTTAACAGAACAAATGTTTAACCTACCGTACCGAATAAAATGTATCTAGTAGGGCTTTACTTTCATTATAATAGGATATTTGCTATTTGCACGTCCATGATAAACTTTTATAAAATACACGCAAATGAAAAACTTTCGTTTCTAAAACTCCGAACTTCTAATTACTGCGAAGTTACCCTAAATTGTGCTCTGGACAAACTTTGGGCGGATGATTTAATTATAGCTGCTGAGGCAAATTTGGATTCCGATCTTTAATTTGGGACAAAAAATATTTGAATAAATTTGTTTGGATGTATGTATATAGGTTCATGTATGGGAAACTATTGACCCCTGATGAACTTGTAAGCTAGTGCACAAATAGGCCGTGAATGTCAAGCCCATGGTTTATGACCTGCAGGATTAAGCTCAGAAATGCGGCTCTACTGGTAAACCCTTCTGGGTGGCATTATAGGTGCGGTCTCTTGAGACAATGTTTCAACATGTAGTATAGGACAATAAATAACTGGCGCACTAAGCAGCCACACGAGTATAGCGAATGCATTCATCTGTTACATTTTAAATTTGCGATTCTGGAAAAGTTAGAAATGTTGTGAACTTAGTTCAAGATATGACCAAGACATGACAAAGATCAAAATAGTTACACAAGGGATGTTGAGTTGGTGCACTTATTGTGGTTAGAATGAAAGCTGCGAGCAAAACGTTTGCTTGTTCATCTAAATAAGTATGGCATCCATTGTAAGCCTGTTTTGCCTATTTGCTTGACGGTAAGGTAAAACAGGTTTACAAACAGGTTTACATGCATAATTTAGACTGCATCAGTTAGTTAGATTGTACAGTAATAAAATTAAAATAAAGCGTTTGATCGAGTCATTCTGGACATCAGTACGGTAGATGTGATAATGAGATGATGCTTGTTCACTTGGATCCTCGGATCGTTTGACCTCCATTTGCGCTTTTAATATTTGCGGTTCCATCACTCCGGTTATTTGATTGGATTTACCCACTAATGTCCGTAGATCGATATACTGTATACAGTAACGCTCGCTGCGCTGTCAAGCACTAGACAGTGCTCCCCAGTGCGCGATGCATTTCATAGTCATATCATTTCCCAAACGTTGCCATGCCATCGTATCTTTCGATTCTATTCCCAAATGTTGCCATGCCACCATATACAGGTACTGTATACAGTGCATTCAAACTAGTATCCCTAAGTTTGCCCGGGGTAACATTGGAGCTGTACAGATTGATTATTAGGGGAAACTCTTTACATTAGATGGACTGCACGTGTACATCATCATATAGCATTTACATAAACAAACATCGGACTCAATCCTTGCTAACCCCCACCTCTCCCTGCCCCCCAAGATCCATCATATCTACTTTTTTTCATCCCCAACCCTGCTTAAAAGGCGGTGGTGGTATGGAGTTTAAGGGTCCCCACACACTAAATCTTCATAATTCAAATCATGTTAAGTCCTGTTTAATCGGACTCACCATGATTGAACCATTGCATCGCTATACTGTAGGTACCTTCACGTAACCTAAATCGTGACTCAAGACGAGTTAAAGCCAGTTTAGTATGGAATCACATGATTTGAATTATGAAGATTTAGTGTGTGTGGACCCTACACTGTAACCCATAAAAGTACAAATACAGTTTTTGTGGAGTACAAATGTACATTTGCACCCCTTACCTTTTCATTAAGAAATGACCCACATCCATATCTGCTAATAACCTTCATCATGGAATGTGTGCATTTTGTCATCTTCTGTACTCTTGTGGTTTCTGCAAAAGTAAGAAAAGAAAAAGAAAAGAAAAAATAAATGCAAATGTGCCTTGGTGGTACATTTGTCAAAGGCATATGTACCTGAAAGTGTTGAAAATTAGGGACAAATGATTATCATATACATATTTGTACCCAAAGGGAGTAAATGATTTTAATATTTGTACCTCATTACCTTAAGGTACAATATGAATGGGTACAAAAGTGGACTCATGCAGTGTATGTACCCCTAGGAAGACATGCCAAGGGTACACGTGCAATCAACATACATGTATGTACCCATAGGGTGTGTATATACATGAGTTTCAAAACGTTTGTTCCCTTAAGGTTCAACATTTGTACTATTTCTGTTTAGAGTGTAAGGACGCAGTGCCTCAAAGACAAAATGGCGCCCGAACAGTGCCAAAAGACCTTAAAATTCTCTGATGTAATTTGTGCATAAGCTCTCAGATCACAGTTCAGATTTTAAGAGAATGTAAGTTTGTCGGTATCCGAGCTCGACATTTGGTGGCGAGGGTTCAATTAGTTAATCGATAAACAGCTGCTGTTTTCGCAGTGTCTCGGTTGCATGTAATTCGCCATTGCATGCAAAGCAAGTAAAATGTCATTGCTATTTTTGTCCTATCCCATCCAAAACAAGGGCGCGCAGCCTTTGTGGACTCCCAAAAACTGATTCAACTGTTTCTTCTTCTTCTCTTTTTCAGTTTGCTGAACTCGGTGTGCCAGGGTAGGCCATGGCGTTCCACGCCACCATCAGGGGCGTGCTATTCCTGGTGCTGGCCACCTTCTTCTTCCTGGCCCTGTACTCCCTGACTGGCATCCCGGAGGCCCAGGTGAAGCTGACCGAGAGCAACGCCACGGTGGACCTCCGCGAGATCGTGTCCAGCCTGTACGAACAGAACTACACCTGCCACCTGCACTACCGGCACCGGGGCCGCAAGTGGCCCCTGGGCTCCACGTCCTCCTGCCCCCTGGGCGACCTGGCCGAGTTCCGCTACCTGATCAACCGGGACATCTGCGGCACCGAGGACGTGTACATGGTCATCCTGGTGGGCTCGCACCCCACGCACACCACCCTGCGGCACGTGATCCGCAGCACGTGGGGCAACCCCAAGATCGCCGGCTTCCCCTTCAAGATCGCCTTCACCTTCGGCCACATCGCCAACGCTGACCAGCAGTTCCTGATCGAGGAGGAGAGCATGGCCTACCGGGACATCATCCAGGGCAACTTCCGGGACTCGTACCGCAACGTGACCCTGCGGGACCTGATGGGCCTGCGCTGGGTCTGGCAGCACTGCAACCAGGCTAAGTATGTGATGCGGGCCGACGACGACGTCAGCGTGGACATCTACGGGCTCATCGACGCCCTGGAGGAGAACTTCGGCCCGGCCGCGGACTTCGTGGGCTGCTTCCAGATGATGGTGGACACGCCGGTGCTGCGCACGGGCCGCTACGAGGTGAGCAAGGAGGAGCACCCCTCGGACACGTACGACCCCTACTGCCAGGGCTGGATGTACATGCTGACCCCCCACATGGCCTACGCCCTGGACCTGGCCGCACTCAAGGTAAAGCCCTACTGGATGAACGACGCCTACCTGACCGGGACGCTGGTCAAGGCGCTGGGAAAAGTGCCTCACGACTTAAAGGTCAACTACACCATCAGTATCTCCGATATGCAATTAGCCGAGAGCGTAGACGCCAAGTTGCCCCCCAGATTCACCGTCGGACCAACGGGGGGCGACGAGAACCTCACTTTCATCCTGCACCAGAACTACAAATACTACGCCAAGCTGCACGGACTGCCCAAGCACAGGTGGACAAAGCCCTCCAGACTACCCCCATCGGGACCAACGCGACGTCGCCAAAACGAGATTCGGCTAGCACCCCCAATTTCGCCAAGTTTTGGCGACGCCTAATTTATACGCAACCACCCTCCCATATTTATGTGCCATTCGAGGTTTTCACCACATTGGACTTTTTTGCCACCGTAGTCGTGGCGTCTTCGGGCTTGTCCTTTACTCCCCGGCGAAAATGTCATCCGAGCGCAACGCTTTTGAACGCGGAAAATGTGTAGCTTTTGCCAAATTTTTGATGGCGGGTCGACACCAGTACAGTGTAGTGCTGACAGTTTTTTTCCACGGATGGTGCAATATGGGTCTTGCTGGAAGATCCTGAACACTCATATTCAAAGGCAACACGGTATCAACAAATTAACATGTATTCGAAACAAGTTGTGCACCATGGGTTACATTTGGGAAGTAATTAATTTTTTTTTTTGAAAAATAAATAATAAATGTAATACTTTTACTTGCTCATAAGTCAGTTTCAATTCAATTCAACTCAGTACAGTACAAACAGTGGCTACTAATTTTTGGAATCTAAATTCTCTGAGTTTTCCAGAGTCATCGTATCATTTTCCAGTCTTAATGGTGATCTACAGTACGAGTATTTATAGCACTTATCATTGAAGTATTAAACTTTCATAATAAGAATTCATTACATACGAGCTCATACATTGGGAGTGGAGGAAGAAATTATTAGGCCAATCGTTTTTGTGTTGATTCTTCAGAATTATAATGAACAAAAAGTGAAATGGTGACACCGTAAACTTCCTAGGTTCCAATTCAAACCCCCCGAGTTGTTCAGGTTTTCCAGTTTGAATATAAATAAACTTCCCTGAGATTTCCATGTTGGTAGTCACCATGGGTACATTGAAATAAAAAAATCCATTTACAGCCAGCTTCGAACACTGTAAATTTAACCTCATTGAGGTGCTGCGAAAAATAAGCTAAGTCTTAATTTATTTTTCGAAGCAGGTTAATTTAACCGAAGACAGGTTCAATTTACAGTATCGAAGTTGGCTGTAAATTACCTGTAGCTATTCGTTAGTGCTACAAGCAGAAGTTTACCTCCAGTGGCTGTCAGTGACCGGTAGAAACTTGGGCCGAAGAATAAATATTTTTCCACATAATAATGGGTAACGCATATTTTTGACGATTCAAAAACCACTGCGCGGATGGCAATTTTCGTGCAACCTAAGTAGGTCAATTTGATGAAATCTTTTTGAACTTTGTAGACAACTTGTACATTTGTATAACGAATATTCTTATAGCTCCAGTTTGACTGGTCCCTTTGGTTGTTCATCATGGAAAAGGGGGATGTCCTCTTGTGGTTGTATAAGAACACACTTCAAAGGGGCAATTTTCATTGTTATCGCTAATTACAACCTGTTTTAGTCTTTTGAACTACGCTAGCAAGGACTTGGACAACTTGCCATAAGATGCATAATTTCAACAACTGACCAATATAATTGTCCAAGGTCCTATGCTATGTGAATGCAAAGTCGATCGCTTCATATTTAATAATACTCGTGACGGCAGCTATAGCTTGTAAGGGCCAACTACCTGAAAATAACCTGTCCATGTTTCTACCGTGCTTCTAAAACACGTTATTTTCTCATCGAATTAAGCTTTTTAAGTTTATCTATGTGTTCGTGATCATGTGAAAGTGTTCGATATACATGTACGTCTAGTATTAAACAATTTTAATTTTCCAGGTATTTCAGGAGATGTCTAAACCGAATCACTAATGAAATGAAATCCCAACAGAATTGAAAGAGCTCCTATTTTTTGGACTGTTTTATATCATTTCCCAAAAATATATGTAACTGGAAGAGCATGCTAAACATGAATAAGAAGTGGAAATTGTAGACCGTGCATTTAAGATCAAAAAAGTTTTATACATTGTATTAATGATAATATCGTCAATTTCCAGAAGTTGTCTTATCGCTAATTCCATTATAGTTTATCTGGGTTTTAACCAGACAGTAGTGTTTTCCAAGATTTTATCGTCTTGTCCCGATATGGTCAATATACTATTTTCAGATCTCTTAAACCAGTACAAAACGTGGTGAGCCATATCCAACAGAAAGTCTTCGATGCGAATTTGGCAGTGTAATGTTATTGAAGTTGTTTACTTTATTCGAAAGATCAATCCCATATTACAGTGAAGTAATTTCTAATGGTGGATTGCATCTTTCTCCCATTACTGTCGCCGAATAAACATGTTCTTACAAGGAATAAAAACTAAAAGAGTGATAAAAGTGTTTCAAAAGTAGAATTTTAATTCGCCCACCTATTTAGGACCCACAATAATTCAGACTGCGTTGACGTTACCAGGACTTCAGGTAAAGAAAGACCCTAAGGCCACTGTTCGCTGTTGGATTTCAATCTTAAATGTACTCTCTAGTACATGTTCGTAACACGATCGTAAAACACCCCAATGAGGTACCATTTTCCACCATTCGTTTATACTTGGGCTAAATTCAGTCCATCAACTCTTGCTTTTACTGTCAAAATACAGAGCAGACTAAAATCTTGATTTTTTTCAAACCAGTCTGTCCTTATTTCGGTTGTTTTCTTCACGGCTACACGACCAGAATTTCAAGAAACGAGGTCGGAACAAGTTGCGTCGCTAATTCTGCCTCTTATCTTTCTAAACAAGTCGGTTTCTCTCTGATGGTTGCATCTTGTTAAGTTTTGTCTGAATATCTGAAGTAATGGCCCTGGGTATCCCCAGAAATTCAGTTTTCAACTTCCCTGACTTTTCCAGGTTTTAAAAACAAATTTCCCTGACCATTTCAAATGTGAATATGTTACATATGCCATTGTGAAAAACTTCATGGCAGCCAACTAATGCTGGGCTGATTAAGTGTGTCATTTTCTGACTTCTGTGTCTTAATATTTGCTGAATTCTCCTGACTTTTTCTAAATAAATCAATCTTCCCTGACTTCTCCCTGACATCTCCAGGTCTCTTCAATTTCCCTGATATTTCCAGGTTTTCCAGGTCTGGGGGGGGGACCCTGTTGACAGATTCGTGCCATTGTTTGAGTATTGTAATCAAGCTAAAGCCCTGCTTCTCAATCCCTACACACATATTAAAATGTTTACTGATTGGATTGAATACATGATGCAAGTTCTCAGAAGAAAGTAATCAAGTAACATAGTCTAACAAGTATTTCTTATTTCATTAAATCATTATTTTCGGATATTACGGTATACTGTTATGACTTTTACCTGAATTGGGTAAAGGGAACTTTCTGATAAGCATATTGAGCAAAGAAAGCTTTGTATTGCTAGTATTTGTTATCAGAGGTGATCACCAGTAACAATTAACAGTTTTGAAATAGCACATTCGAAGCAGCAGCATCGATCATACTGCTGATCAGAAGGGGGCGTTCAAATATATATAATATATAAATATATGGTCCAAAATATCTCATTTCTCATCTCATCGACCCCTATGGATTGTTTTGCGTAATCAAACTAATTTTAGGATAATCAGCATCGTTTATCAAACGTCGGCATGGTTATTCATTGCCGCCTTGTGACATTGAATGTTATTAGTCACAGCAGATCGGACCGGATTTTTGCACTTCTAAGTTGCAATGATTAGGGGATTTCATTGTCTTCCTTGTGTATAGCCTTGCAGAAGGAGGTCATTGAGAGCTACCTATAGGGTGGAACCAACAGTTAGGTTTTAGTTTTCTGAGAAACAGTTGCTTGCAAGTTTCGAGATTGCCATATAGGCTTTTCCGGTAATGAAAAACATGAATTTACAGCTTAATTAATTCCGCTAGCAGACTAGTATCGCAAAAGGATGCAGCTAGATGGTGTGCAAATCACATACCCAATCAAAAAAAAAAATCACTGCTTCACAAATCGGTTTAGACTTGCCCAGTCTGTGGATTGTGAGGCCTGGGGGTTCCAGGTCATGTGAGACTAAAAAGCTGGGACAGCAGGCAATGAGATTGACTGTTTCCTCATAGTTTCGATAGCACGCAATGAGCCAAGGGGGTATAAAAAGGAAAGGCAGAAATTGAATAAAGAACGAGCATTATAAAAATAGACAATGCATTTTTTTTATAAACAGGTGGGTAGTCTCGGTTAAAAGTTCTCTTGCTCGACGTGAGAATACAGCAGTGAAATTTTAAAGTCAAAACTGGAACACGTAGGCTTATTCGAGACTTAAATGGGTTGGTTGCCTTACACATTAATGGAAATCACACTTCGGGGCTTTGTTGCAGCAGTTTTTCAAGATTTACGTTGCTCAATGCTAACTTTGCATGTAGTTTAGTTTAAACAACAAACTATAGTTTCTGTTTGTCAACAAACAACAATGAATACAATGAACAGACTGCTGACTTTATACCTGTTGGACTTTGTAGCACCATTGGTGAAGGAATGTTTCCAAGATAAGCTTACCTGTACATGTACACATCTTTGTGCAAAACCTACACATATGCATCTCCTTCCAAAATGAAAGTGTTATGTAGTTCCCGGTGTATAATTCATGTTTGCCATTCTTGTCGTTCATCGACATGCCTTCGAGGCATTCTATTCAAACAATTGAAATACGATAGGTAAGTCATGGCTATCAATTATTTACATGTTAAAACGGGCGAATGGTTCTTGTCAAAGACAAAGGCAACCACATTCTACCTAAAGTTTTTAACATATGACCTTAGCCCATGTAAATGTAATGTTAGCTGCGAACGAGAAACCAAAGGTCAAAAGTCACCGCTGCATTCGAATGCTCAGCTAGCTCTACTAATCAAATCAGCAAGTAATGCCCATAGGCGCCAATAACTCTTGATTATTGGGGGAGGATTCAAGAGATTATTGAAGATTAACAAATGACATCCAGATGCTCATGTTATCATCACGTATGACCTACGCTGTTACAACGAAACTAAATCAATTATTTTAATTCAATGAAGCATTATCATGGAAAGCCTGCAAGTTTGCAGATATAAATAACTAAACGCTTATTAGCGATTGTTATTCGATTAAGTCAACTGTTGACACACCTCCCATTCAAATATTGTCCTAGGATTGCCCGTGCAATAACTATCCTGCAATTCGACATGTTTATCAAAGGCGAAAAATGTCGCCCTCGTGCAGAAGTTCAAGTTTAAATTATTATTATTATTATTATCCGTTCAGTACACTCGAGATAAACTACTGTGAGCACCAAAAGTCTTCATCCAACCCATATTTTCAGATGTTTATAGCTATAAAATAAAAACTACATTAT
>JAQFYZ010002737.1:0-15775 GCA_034695085.1 Cylindroiulus punctatus | reverse complement strand
ACTTCTCAAGTTGAGACTGATGAGTCAGACTCGACATCAGCTAGTACTAGAGATCGAACTTCTGAAGATTGCTGTGTTATAATTCATGAGCCATCGGCACCACGTATCAATTAACAGCATGCAGCAACAAATTGAATAAAACATTTCAAACAACAAACTATTTGTCATGAGACAATTTTTGAAATTAAAAATGTGGTTCAAACTTGAAGAGTCACAGATGAATCTGCGGTTTGATTCCTTTTCCTTTTGATTGCTTTGTCCTGAAAAGAATTACTACTTACAATGCTCGAGAGTCCGAAACATATCCCACAAATTAAAAAGTACGTGAAATAGCAATGGCAAATAACTACGGGACATTCACTATTCTTTTAAACATTTTTCCTCACGCAAAGCTGAGTTATCAAATTTTATGTTCTGAAAACTTTATAAAGAAGTTGTACACTGCAGTTACAAGTGCTGTATACATTCTTTGGTTTTACAAAACTAAATAGCAAGACAATGTAGTGGCATCGTCTTGTCAATGAACACAATTTGAAGTTGTGCAGAAAATTTGGACATTACTGCAAATAAAGCAACGGTAGTTTTTTTGAACATGTCGAATTACATGTACATATACCATGACCATGCATGTAATATTGTAATGAGTTTTATGTTTAACAATATGCTTACACAGCCGCCATTTAGCTGCCGCCATTTTTTCGGATAGTAAGCGTTGGCAACTTTTCTTTGCACGTGCATCTAGTTCTAAGTTTGAAAACTCATTTTGAGTATACACTTCAGTTAACTTTAGACTTAAAATTTTATTTTAAGGAACGCGTATTGATTGGATTTACGGAAAGTAACAACTTGCAACCCTAACCTATAACTAAAAATATAAAACATGGTAAAAAATGTAGGGAACGTGGAGCAAGTGGTCACACTGCTATGACGTAATTTATTTCCCGCCATTTGTCCTACAGTGTTCTTGTGCGCTTTTTGCTGTTTGTCTTCGTGTTTTCTACATTATGTTGGCATTTATTACAAGAAAACTACGTTAACTTTTGCTGTGTTTGCTGTAAGGTATACATGTACGTAAGCGATTACTGATTTCTACGTTTTTTTAAACACATGCACGAACTGCACCATAAAACAGTAGCCAATACATGTACAGATGTACATGTACATGTACATGTAGGTCATAAGAGTTGCACTTCGAACTAAAGCTTAGTGGCCCCTGTGCATGTTTCGTAATTACACATGGATATTTCTTTTCAAATATAGTGTGCTTTTGATATTCTAATTCAATTTAGAAGTCACACAATCTTGTATCACATCAGGGTCTAGGTGTAGTCCTTTGTAGCCTATGCATACATGTACATTCAATACTTGTTTTAATTAATGACCTCCAGAGTACCGGAAATTGCAGTCAACAACCAAGTGTTTGAAATGGCTGAAGTAATGGTAGAAAACAAAGTCATGGTTGATGAGAATGCCATTAGATGTCTGCTTCAGTAAGTCGATAATGAGTGCATAGTAGCTGCTATGGATGTGTGATACAGTGATGACCTGGCCTAACGATAATGTGTTCTGCCAGATTGTTCCAAACCTGTGAAGGCAAGGACAGCCACTACCTGAAAGAAAAAGGCCATGTACAAATCGTGGATGTCTACTTTGTATTAATGAATGCCTTGAAGTCTACCGACCATTCTGCTCTGCCCGATGCTGTTGTTGCTGTTGGACAGCTTCTTCACAATGTATCCTGGATAGAGTGAGTTTAATGTGCTTCCTGTATATGTGACACTCCAGGTACTTCAAGAGTATTAACTGTGTTTGAATATAATTTTTGTCTTGATATTTCAGATGCCTGACTGAGGAGCAATGTGCAGCTGTTATTTTAGGTATGATTGTTTAGAAACATTATTTGACTTGTTATTGCTGCTCATTTTGCCTCATTCTGTGTCGATTTTTTTCATGTGATGTAGAGTTGTGCAGCATTCTGGAGACAACAAAGGAAAAAGGAGTTTGTTCTCGAGCGCTTTGGTGTTTTTATAGTCAGAATCTAAGCGCAGAAATGCTTTCTAAACATGTGAGTTGCCCTTTGCCTATAGTCTCGTATATCTCTACAAGTGTATTTCTTAGCGTTTCCTGAATTCTTAAAAATTTACACAATTTTCTTAGGTCAAGACCATTTTACTGGCCTTTTCTAAGGCAGTCGATATTGAACGGTTTGCTTCATCAAGTGTGGAATTTGAAGCCACTAGGGCGATGAAATCTTTATTAAGAACAAATCCTCAAGAAATGCTGCTGCTCGGTGACATTTGGTGGAGGGATTGTTTAGTGCGTACGGTTCATCCTGCCCCCCGAGTGAGGGACATGGCACAAAGTATTATTACTGAATACTCGCACATGCTCAGCCAAAATGACCATGTTATGCAAATCCTTCCCAATGAAGTGAAATCTGTAAGTGGCCTACGTTTTATTTTGATGCTTAAAACCCAATTATTTTGATTTATTACATTTACGCTTACATACACTATACATTTTTCAGACAATTGTTCCGGGAATGCTCAGGCTATTCTCGGAAAATAGCGAGTTAAGCGCTTTAAAACTATGGCAAACCATTGTGAATCTCTGTGGGAAGGTAATTGAGGCTGGCATGTCTATTTCGTATTAATAGTTATTATTGGTAAGTATTCAAATCTCTGATATTTCTTATAGCTAATTCACCAGGGTTCGTCTTTGATAAACACACTTCTACTAGTTGTGGAAAAGGCCTTCAAATACACATCTGATGTTATTCGATTAGCGGCCTTTGCATGTTGGCGTGAACTGATCAGCAATTTTGCCATTTTTCCTGGTGAGTTTTTTATTTCTCGTTGCATTTTATCATCGTACATTGATTTGCACAACATGCTTTATTTGAACTTGCAGATGTAATTGGAAATGTGAAGAGATTAAGGTTGATAATGCAGCCATTGCATGGGAAAAATGCCAAAACTGAAATCGTCTTAAGGGCTAAAATAGATACCTGGTGGCATTTGTTGAGTTGTTTAGGTCTGAATCAAAACAGCTTTGAAATGGTATGCAAATAACTCTTAGGAACTTGTTTTAAAACTTGTTAGCTTGTTGTTCCTTGCTGTGAAATATTTATACCTGCTTCATGGTAGGTTCTTGAACCCTTGATTCGATTTTGTTTTGGTCTTGCCGACGAAACTGGACCATCAGGATTAAGAGGGCTTAAGTCAAGATCCAGTAAGTGAAAATGTGAAATTTGATTTTGAAGGTTGGTATAAATTAACCTGGGATAATGTTAAGCTATCCCATGTAAAGTAGGCAGTGATCTTTCTACTACTACATCTCATGGTGCATCAAATGAAGTGTTTGCTGCAAATAAGTTTCTGCTCATCGAGTTTGGAATTGAAATACTTGGAAGGTTTTTCGAAGTTTTTTCTTCAAGCTCTACTGTGAAGCTGCCACAAGCTTTAACTTTGGGCAAGTACTGCATATGTAATAGATTTGGCATTGTTTTGCAGAGCAATTCCATGACTAACAAATTCCTTTTGCTCTAATTTATAGGCCCTTTGAAAAATAATACACTTTCTAAACAATTTGTGCTGGTGAATCACAGTGCTATGTTGTTTCACGCAATAGAAATAGCAACATGTTCACCCTTGCCTAAAAAAGAATGTTGGACACTGGTTTCATACATTTGGCTAAATGTAACAAATCACCTAAAATCGCTTCTAGACACGCCAGAGAATAAACAAAATGTGCACGATGCCATTTCTAATTTCTTTCAAACTGTCGCAGCTGTTGTTCAATGGGATGGTGTGGATAGTCGAACCGTTTTTGTAAGTTGTGCCATTATCGATATCTGTTTGAAATTTGTGTTAAATTACGTATAAAGTTCCGCCAAAAATACACGCAGTCAAATTGTTTTTTGTAACAAAATTTTCAAGATACAATTACCAGCTCAATGTTGTAGTACATATTTTTTAGAATATGGATTGTGTTGTATTCTACTTGCATAATCTTACAATTTTTTTCAGGCTATTTTGGAACATGCTGCCTCATTGCCAGCTTCAGTTCTGATATCATCGTCATATAATCTGGGTCAAAAAAATATAAAAAATGTAAATATTTTTTTTGAATTATGTCGTGGAATTCTTCATTTAGATTTATCCTATTATTTTATTTCTTTTTTCGATTCTTTCAAATGTAGGGCACGCCTGGATTTCAACTGCTTGGTCTGTTGTTGTCTAAAAGCGTGGTCGAGAAATTTGGTTATAATAACAAGTCAGTTTTCTTTACAAAAGTTTTGATTCTCGTTTTTACTTTTCCTTGATACATTCTGTGCTCCTCTTACAGGTTTATGGCGCTTTTCAATCGGCTAACCACGTTTTCGTCATTGTCCTCCGTCAGTGTTCTTAATTCCTTCCATTTAACGATGCAGTTATTTAGTAAGGCTGTTCCAGCTATTCAAAAAGATGATTTGATATGCAAAATGTGGCAGTCTGTTGTTGGTCGAGTGTTAGAATTCGTCGAAGAGGTATAATGATAAATTGGTTTCATCCAGAAAATTCTGCAAATCAAGAATTTTGCTTTTAAAATATTTTCTTCTAGAGCCAAGAAGTTAATCAAGGAGATTCCTTGGAGCATGACTTCAGCTGCATGCATGCCATTCTTGTTTTTCCTTTCCAGCATTTTTTTTGGAAAATGGTAAGCATAGTGATTTTATCTTAGTTGCAATCTTAGTTTATTTTATTTTTCCTCACTACCAAATAATAATTAAATTTTAGGCTGTGAAGCGTAGCATACTGATGAAATGGGAAACCTTGTATCAAGTGTTTGCCCGTTGTGCGGCAGTTGTTCCAGGCGTTGAACCAAATGTCTGTTGCATAGAATTTGCATCTAAACTTAAAGCTGTTATACCTGAAAGTTTGCAGGTTAGTTTGAAAATATGAAAATTGACCCTTGAGGTACCAGTAACTATTTAATTTCCATGGTTTTTCTTTGGCTATGAATAATCAGATAGAAGAAATTGAAGACATGATTTATGTCATGGACATGCTTTTAAGTTCAGTTCACTGGATGGCAGTGAAGAAGAGTACAGGTAAGCTGTGATTTCTATGTGAGTGGTAATTGTAACATGATTCTGATGTATTCCTCTGACAGTGACATTCTAACATGTCGAAATAGATATAGAAATAGCCTGATCATAGAAAAAGTTTCTGAAATCCTAAAAAAATAGTTTTGGTTGAGTTCAAAGGCTTAGTGTATTGCTGCGCATGCAGTTGTATTATGATCACATTATTGATTCAAATTGAAACTACAGTTTGCAATGTCAAATTTCTTTAAGTTAACTAGAAAAAATGTCTAATAATTAAGGATTTCTACAAAAGTGCTCATGTTTTGATGTTCTTTTTTAAGTAAATGGCCAGGAGAATAAATGGTTGAAGAAAAAGGCTGTTCAGATATTTGAATTGGCTCCTGTTGCTCAGCTGGTTGGATGTATTATTGCTTCCTTTATCAAAGCTACAAGTAATCTTCAACCAGCTTCTAAGGTATGAGAAACAGTCTGATATTCAAGTTTTCGTCTACATTTTTTGTTGCAAAGTACAGCATCATCAATTTTTATTTTTGGTATAGCCTCATTGCGTGGATATTGCCTCAACTCTACTGGGATATTTTGACATGTTTTTTGAAAGATTGAAAAATGATAGTATAGTCCAGGCCATTTCACACCTCTCGTTACAATTTGTAGAAATCATGCGACTGTCATGTAATTCAAGCTCTGTATTCGCTGATCCCAATGTTGCTAACAAGGTACGTTTGTGCATTTTACCCCCGCTTGGTGATGTTGTCTTGCTGTAAAAAATTTCCGGTGCCTTTAGAAAAATTGAAAGTATACAAGTCATAAATAGTAAAGCTTTAGATGAAAGTTGCATATAAAAAATATATTAAAAATAAACGGACAATGTCAAACAAATTTTACACGCTTATGAAATGAACACAAACATGTCCATTTGTACACTTGTAACATATATTCGTGTTATATTTAAGCTGGTGTTTTGTTAATTAGTTTTTCATTCTGCGTTTAGGTTGAAGGCGTATGGGGAAAGCTTACAAAGAATTTGCCGTTGCATTACAAAGGGGCCTATGATTCAACAATGTTGAATATTCTGAGTCCACTCTTGGAAGCCACGTTTAGCCACAAAAAGCGAAGCATACAAATGGACACCCGTATATTTTGGCAAGGAACTTTTGCGTCGTCTTACGACCAGCACTTGATTCCAGATTCCTTAAGGTTCCTACTTTATTTACTAAACTGCTAAAATTGTTAAAGATTTTCAATTAAATAGGCAAACTATAGCATTTACTATACTATTTTAGGAAAGTAATTGAAAAAGTCAAGCCTACGATTGGTGTGGACAATTCAAGTTTAGATGACAAAACTGTTATGTCTAGTAGTGAATCAAAAATAGTAACTTCTCAGGTGAGTTGCTTGACTGGCTAACACTTCAATTTTTGTTTTTTAAAGCACTAAACCTCATTATTTGTCCTGCTATCAAATAGTCGCTAGGAATATTTGGTTCAGGAATTTCCTCGCCCAAAGTTTCTGGCAGTTTTTTGAACAAGTTGAATAAATCGCCTGCATCAGCCAAGAAACCCATCAGTTCGCCTGCACTGAAAGCAACACCCAAATCCAAGGGAATTGAGGAAATGAATGCCAAAGTGCGTGCGAAAACGAAGTAGTCACTAGATTTGCCTAATTGAGCCCTTGTGGTTTTAATTTTTGGTGTTTTTTTCTTTTTTGTTAAGGATTTTGTCGTGATTAAAAGTCCAATTAAGGGTAAAGGTAAAAGAAGAGTTTTGACGGAACATCAAAAAGAAGTTGCATCAAGGAGGTAATATCAAAGTAGCTTACTAGTATAGATGTAGTTAAGAACATACAAATGTTATAGTCAGTATTAAACCTGTACTTTCTTTGAATATTTCAGGTCTTTGATTCCTGCCATGTATGTTGATCTGTCACAAGATTCTTGTGTAATACCCGCAGAAACGCAGGATGTGGAAGATTCACAGATGGTAGTGTAAGTTGTTCCTCCAAAATTATTTGATTTCCGAAATGGAATTTCTTCATATTAGCTCACTTTAGGGTAAAAATATTTTAATGTCATTTTTGCATTTCACATAACTTGAGAGCCACCTAAAAATTCAAGTTTTACATTAGGATTGGGGTTCATTATTTTCGAAGCTTATTTGGAAATTCCTTTCTCAATGTTTCACTATGAAACTAGTTTCATATCCTATTTTTCATTATTTTTCCCTATATAGCGATAGTGATAAGGACTCCATCGAAGAGATTCCTATACCCTGCTCCGTCAATTTAAATAAAGAAAATTGCGCTGTAGGGAGACAAACGGAATCGCAGACATCGTTTGACATGATGACTGAGACAATATGTAATGACGGCAGTTTAAGAAAGACCAAAGAGGATGCATCTAAGAACGCCATTATGCTGCCAATTGAGGTATCCTCCGAAATTTCCAAGAATAACAGAATTAATACTTGTGTCGCCGAAGGATCAGATGAAGCAAATATCGAGCGGCTGGATTCTCGCTCATCTGTGATAAGTGACAAGTTAATGCTTGCAGCTTCGACCGATTCCACTGAAAGCACCAATGCTTTAAGTGTTCCGCGTAGTTCTGATTCGCTATGTGATGAACCGGGCAGTCTGACGAATTGTGCCATCGATGAAATCTCTAAGGACGAGCAAGCAGATTATTCGCAAAGTTTAAACATAACAGATGCAAGCCCCACAAAGGAATCCAAAGGTAACACAGCCAATTCATCAACGTGCACAAAAACAAGGTCAAGTCTTAGAAAGTACACACGAAAAGTATACACGAACAATAGAAAATACAAGACGAGGAGTAAGACCTCCAAGCTTGAAGACGAGTTCTCATGTGACTTTGTCGCTGAAACTTGCGAGTTCAAAGAAGTCCCATTAAGTGCTGAAAGTCAGAAAGCAAAACTCACAGGCTCAAATATGAGAAAGCATACTTTCAGCGATACTTCATCTTGTGCTGATGACAGGTTGCAGTCTAAAGAGACTGACAGAGAGAACAGCAGCATGCTTTCTGACGAGCTCTTACAGGAAATGGGTATTCGGTCTTTGTCCTCAGTTTCGGTTGTTTGCGAGGTCATTACAGCCAAACAGATTTCTCCTAGAGAAGTACAAACAGTTGTGTCTAGTGTCACTACAAGAGGTGATTCCAACACCAAAGCTTCTCAGGAATGTGACGATTCTGTCATTGTCATCAGTAGCTCTTCTAGCCCTGATATAGGCCAAAGTTTGGACACGTCTTCCGCAGAGTTTGGCAGCCTTCGCAGTCAGTCCCTAGGTAAACGCATGTCCTTAAAAGCTTGCGTCAGAGGTGCTTCTGCCAGATCTTCGAAAGATCGGAAATCTGATAGATTGACTGAAGAGCAGGTGCTGGTTAACATCAGAGCAAGAAAGAGGAAATTTTATGGTTCAGCATTAGACTCGAGCCCGCCAATGACCAGAACAAGGAAAAGACGGAAGCAAAAGTATTCTGAAAGTGCAGAATCCATGGACACGCCCAGTTCACCAGAAGCACTGATATGCTTGAAGAGTGACGCACAAACGCCTCTGACAGTGGAAAATGAAGTTGCCACAATGGATTCCAGTGAAAATTCAGAAGCCCCAAACGAGCTGCAATCTGTAACTCCCACTGCTGGCATTGACACTGAGCATAAAGAAAACATCTCTGCTACTCAGAAAGATCTGTCAGATGAGAGAGCAAAAGCGTCTGCCAACATTGTTCTTGCCAATGAAATTCCAGTGGAAAGTAGCGCAGAAACAGCTGGTGACAATGCTGAAACCAGGGATATGCAAATCGATAGAAGTTCCTCACCCTTGACACTCCCAGAAGCTATGCCTATTTCAGTCATGAACAATCTCGGCGATGGTGGTGCAACAGCTGCAGCGGTTTCCCATAAAAATTCTGATATCACAGACAAGCTGTTGTCTGGCAGTGACTTTGATCCTGAAGAAACCATCCTAAAGAATCAAGACTTTCCCATCCAGAAGGATCTATCCGATGATTGCGCAATGGTGTCTGCTGATGTTCTTCCAGCCAATGAAACAACTAAGGGAAGTTCTAAAGTGCCTGAAGATAGTCTTCGAACCAGTGACATGCCAATGGAAAGCTGCTCAGAATCATCAAAGTCAGCTGCTGATCCTTTGCCTGTTGCAGTCATGAGGTGCTCTCCGGGAAAAAATAGCCAAGCTGCTGTCCTTGAAAGGGGTTTCTTATTGTCAAGCCCGGACCGCGAAAAAAACTACGCTATGGCCAGCGACCCAGCTCGAGACAGCCATGTGCCAAATGGAAACAAAATCTTGAGGGAACGTCAAGAACAAGAAGACGTAAAGAACGGAAATGACATGTTGCAAAATCCTCCATCACGGAAGATTCCAAGACACGTTTCCAATCAGTCAGCTGGTGCTGAGGCACTGTGTTTGCCAGCACCAGAGCTCACGATTGTGAGCCCAAGTGTCTCGCCCAGCGGAATCATGAAAAAGGCAGGGTTAAATTCTAAAACCTCAACACCTACTACACCAAACAAGGTAAATTTATGTTTCCACCTGATTTTTATATTTCTCATAAACAATTTAATTTAATTCCCTTTCTTGCAATTTACTTTTAACTCCAGTAGAGTTACACTTGTAATCAATTTTCCAACTAGCTCCTTGGTATTTAAATCTTTATCTTCGTTTTCACGCTATTTCACACAATATTTGTAAACAAAAAGTTGGCTATTTTTGTGACAGGTTACCTAGTTTAAATTTGCAAATAACAGGGCGTCTACACGTACTGGTCATGGAAAAGTCATGAAATGAAATTCAGGTCATGTGATAGATGAAAATTAATTGAAATCACGAAACCACATCCTGTAGACACCCTGAATAACAAGCTCAACTCCCCATGATATCGCTGAAATTTTGATTTGCCGGTAAAATATCTGATGCTATGGAAATTATTAACTGGTGTAAGATTGTAATGTACCGCAGTTTATTTGTCGTCAAGTGCTATTTGCAAGAGTTCTGTGATCAAGCTCTCCAATTGTTCCGATTGTCCGTGGATTATGAAACTATTGATTTTAACACTTTCATTTTGTAGAGAAAGGTGTCTTTCGCCGATCCACCAGTGCAAGGGGATTCTCCTCGTACTCCGACGTCCGGCAGGCGTTCCTTGGCAAGGATTGTAAACCGACGCTTGCATATGACAAAAGGTCATTCCCAAGTGAGTTGTTTCGTAGTTTTTATTTATAGATTAGGACAAATTCTTGTTTTGCACTTGCATAATTGCTGTTGTCCAACGGGTAAGCATGAGAATAACATGTGCTTATCTCAAATACGTCAGGATTCGATGGACATGACCCAGGATAGTTATCACAGTCCTATGATAACTGAACTGAATTGCACAGATTGCCTATGTCCGGAGTTAGTCAATTCTAAGGAACCAATTGGCATCCTTATTCCACATCTGACTTCTTCTTTGCAGTGAGTTTTGCAAGTCATGCCTCATTTTTCGTATGTGAAATGGAAACTTTTTAATGTACATTCTATTTAACATTAGCGGAAGAGGCTTGAGCAAATTGCTTTCCTCGCGAAACGTCAATACTATTGGTGACCTGAGTGCAATGACGGAAGCTGACATTCACACACTGCCAATAAAGGCCCCAAAGCTGCTAGTGGTGCAGAGGGCTCTGCAAAAAGTTTCGGGAAAGTCAAAAACAACGGGAAATGGTGGTTAGTCCGTTTTTATTAGACATTAAAGTTATTAATATTATTTAATTTTCCTCCTTGGATTTTCTGTGATGTGTGATGATGATACATGCATTCACTCAATGTACTCTTTTGCAATGTTTTTAAGGTGCATCGTCATCCACATCTCAAAACAACGCCAGTGCTGTTTCTGTAGTGGATGATGCCCTGGAAACTACTTTATCGACGGAGTCTTCTCCAGTAATTTCCATAGATATGACTGATGATGGCCCTGGCAGGGATTTGAACGTGGTGCTAGATTGCAGTCCCATGAAAAATTTAGAAGACGAAATGGCAGATGAATCTTTGGGCGACATCAGTGTTGTGGATGTCACACCGAACCTTGACAAGCAGCTGAGCACTTCCGACAAATGTAAGATGCATCTTGTTTTTATAATAATATTCGGGCATGCTCAGTAGACAACAGCTCATGTCATTTTTAAGAAGGAAAAATTGGCTTGATTGCGCTTGATCGGTTCACTAATTTTAAGATTTTCACACTGTTTTGGATTGCATTTTCCACTTGTTCAACAAAAATCATGCAATTAAGAAATACAAAATCTAAGACTTCTCAAATTTCAGGCGAAACAACAGGGCCGGAACTTGTCAATGACAATGTTACAGCTACTAGTGAATCCGTGAACAGCAATCCATTCCAGGACATTTATCAGTTCCTTAGCACACGATTCGACCAAATCTCTCCTGCACGCCTCAGCCAGATGTCAGGGGACCAGATTAGAGAACTTATTGCCAATCTAGGGGCTTTCTCCACAAGAGTATCCGAAGCATGGCTGGATTCCAGATGTAATGCTGACCCGAATCAAAAAGTTGACTAATGCAGTAGCTAATTAAACTGTAAAGACGAGGGAAAGAACAAGAAATGTGATTTTTAAAGTGTTGTGTCAGCGAATGCAAGCCTGTAATTGCACAAATCAGAAATGGGTTTGAGCATAACTTAACAATAATAGTTTTTTATATCTACAAATATTCTTAATGTATATAACGCATTGCAAGACATAAACTTTTTCATTTAATGGCTTTTTGATCTCCACCCAGAAATACTAAATATAAATTTCTCTATATTTTCTTTGTCAAAAAGTCTATTTAAAGTATAGTTTTACCAGTGAAAAGTTATTTTGACCCAAATAATGTTAGACACATTATTCAGCATGTCCACAGTTTTATACATGTGCGTCCTATATTGGCATCAATGATTCATTGGCGTCAGTTACTCATTTTGTGTCGGTAAGTTTGTAATGCAAGTGTGAAGTAATTTTAGATTGTCAATGTTTACATTCATGCATGGAGGCAAAAACGTTCGTCTTATAACGCACCTGCAAGAGACGTAAGTGTCTAAAAGTGTCAAATAGGCTAGGGGCTGTATGTATGGTCTACATGGTCTACATGGTCAACATGTACATGTATTATATAAAGTGCAGGGAATTGTAGGGATAATGCCTATTCAATTGCAGCACTTACACTGGAACTAGCAAAAACTTAAAAAGCAAGAAACGGAGAAAGTTCAAGCTGGCACAAAATATTGACTTTTACAGGTCTTCATCCAACTTAATCATTGCATGTACTTTTGTAAACCTGGCTTAATTTTTGATTTACTTTGTCATAGCACACTGTGATTGTTTTTTAAAAGTCTGAGGCGTGTTGTTCGTTATTAGTTATTTTTATAGCTTGGTAATTGAGAAGAACTTAATTGTAGCTTTTGCTGTTTAATAATAGTCCTTACAAAAATACTTTTTTGTGCATTGTGGATTTCTTTATGAAGATCCCTGAATATGCCTATAGGAAATGTATAGGAATTATTTGTATCTTGCGTCCTTGGTATTAAAAATATTTCACCAGCCCATTCGTGCTGAAGGAAATTGTTTAGAAAACATGCAATTAAGGGACAAAACAAGCCCATAATCCTAGTTAAATTCATGATTTTTTTATGTAGCAAGTTAATCTTTGATATCAACAACTTTATTATACAGTTATGTACTTACATGTATTATATGACAGTCACAGTTTTCTAAATAGTTAGATTCAGTTGCACTTTACATTCTGAAACTTAATTCAGTGATTTTTTATTTCAACATGTTGATAATCCTTTGATAATTTTCCATCAGTTCATTATCCCCGTTCATGGCACCATTTTTGACAGCGTTAGCCAGATCCAGAGGAAAGTTATTCTCGCTGTTCCTGGCATACTTGTCGGCAGCCCACGTGTATAGTAGCTTGACCATTTCGTAGCTTCCACTTTCAGCCGCCCAGTGAAGCGGCGTCATGCCTTCGATGTTCTTGCGATTAACATTGGCCCCATTGTTCAGGAGGATCTCGGCGACCTCCAGGTCCTCTAGTTGCACGGCCCACATCAGGGGCGTTTCGTAACTTTCGTCAACTGCATCGATGTAACTCTCCGGCAACGCTTCCTTGGCGTTGATTTCGTCCATTACCATTTGTACTATTTCAACATTGCTGCCCGATACCGCAGCATGGAGGATGCTTCCTCGGCTGTCCCGCGTGAAGACACTCGCGTTGTGCTTGAGCAGCAATTTTGTCGCTTCCAAGTGCCCTTTGGATGCGGCCAGTTGCAGAGGAACAACATTGTCATGGTTTTTGGTGTCCACCATTGACCCGTTCGCTAACAGAAGCTCGATTGTGCTCGTGTGTCCATTATCTACTGCTGCGTGGAGGGCCGTGTCACCTGTCTCATTGGACGCGTTGATGTCAGCCCCGGCATTAAGCAAGATTTCAACTACTGCTACATGATTTTTTTCTGCCGCATAGTGAAGCGCTGTGGCGTTGGTCTCGTCAACCATGTTGACGTCAGTCCCGTTCTTCAAGAGTTCCATCACAGCTTCGGCATCATTTCTGACGGTCGCATCGTGTAGAGGAGGTAGAGGTTTCGTCCTCATATTGTTTTCGGAGATATCATCATCGGGATTTTGAGGTAGTATTTGACTCTCCTCTTCCGTATTATTAGGTTTCAGCACATTAATGTCGTTTATTTCATTGTTTATTTTTTCCATAGCATTGAAATCGGCTTCATTTATTGGGGCACTAGAATCTAACAGAGCACTGGAATCATTCACCAAGGTAGCCTTGGTATCAATAACTGGTGAGGATTTTATATCTGTAGCGGGTGAAGGCTTGATGATGACTGACTCTATAGAGGACTCTGAATCGGAATCGTCGCTGGCTGCTGAGTGGAACGAGAGAGAGTCGGAGGAATCAGAGATGTCCAGAGATTCGTTATCATTCTGATGCTCCAGCAGAATTTGAACAACGCCTGCATGGTTGTTGTAGGACGCCACCTGAATGGGCTTGTGCATCATTTTATTGACCAAATTTGTGTTCGCCCCGTTTTCCAGAAGAATTTCCACAGTGTTCTCCTGCCCAGCCCGTGCCGCAATGTGCAACGCCGTGTCGCCGTCGCCGTCTGCGACGTTAACGTCTGCCCCGTTGGCGAGCAAGATCTGGATGATGTCGTAATCCTCGTTCAACACCGCAATGTGTAGCGCCGTGCAATTCAGCTGGTTTAGCGCGTTGGTGTTTGCACCTGCGCGGGCCATGAGTCGCGTGATGTCCTGATGGCCGCTGTACGTAGCAAGATACAACGGCGTGGAGTCGTTTTGTCCACGGCTGTTAATATCCACTCCGAGGCTCAGCAAGATTTTTACCGTATTGAGCTTGCCCATAATGACCGCTCTGTGGATCGGCGCCATTTGCTTAGCGTCCCGGGCGTCGGTGTTGGCTCCGTTGTCCACCAATGTTACGACCATCCCGGCCTGACCACTCTCGGCAGCCAGATGCAGAGCGGTTGTGCCATTGCTGCTGGCAGCTTCGATGTCGGCTCCTCTTTCCAGGAGCGTGCTGACGACTTCGATTTGACCTTCGGCAACAGCAGTGTGCAGTGGGGTCATGGCGGCCTTGTTGCCAAAATTGATGTCGGCCCCGTGCTCGAGCAGGATGTGAACGATGTCCGTGCCGCCCATGCCCGCTGCCAGGTGCAGCGGGGACATATCGTTCTCGTCCAAGAGCTCCAGGCTGGCACCTCCCTCCAGCAGCAGTCCGACGATGGGCAGGTGTTCGTTGACTATGGCACTGTGAAGTGGGGTTCGCTTTTTCGTGTTTACGGTGTTCACATCCACGCCGTGACCCAGCAGGAGCCGAACAATGTCAGCGTGTCCCTGAAGCGTGGCAAGGTGCAGCGGCTTGTGGCCCTTCGGACCATCTATTTCGGGATTGGCGCCCCGCTCCAGCAACTCCCGGGCCGTGGCAAGATCGCCTTTGAAGACTGCATCGAGGAGCGGTGTGCTGTAGACATCTGTTGACTCATTGACCTTTGCACCTTTTTCCAGTAGGTACTGCACGATGTCGGCGTGCTTGTTCTGGATGGCTAACTGCAGGGCCGTGCAGCCGTTGCTGCCCGGCGTGTCCACTTCGACGCCGACCTCCAGCAGTTTGACCACCACGTCCAGGTGACCGTTAAAGGCAGCGATGTGGATCGGGGCCCAGCTGTCGTGATCCAGCAAGTTGGCGTTTGCTCCTTTCTGCAGGAGGAACTCCGCCACGTTGGCCGTACCTTCCTTAGCCGCTATGTGCAGCGCCGTATTCCCGCTCGGGGTCACCGCATTGATGTTTGCACCTTTGGAAAGCAGGACTTCCATGATTTTCACCTGTCGCTTCAACGTAGCAGTGTGCAGCTGGGTGTAGCCATCTTCACTCGCTGCTTCGATGTCACTTCCACCGGCCACCAAGACGTGGACAATATCCATGTGACCCTGCTCCGCAGCAACGTACAGGGCAGTGGTACCGTAAGCCGTTGCTACGTTGGGATCAGCTGTGGCTTCCAGTAACTTCACGACAATGTCGAAGTGTCCTTCTGTTGCTGCTGCATACAGTGGGGTGACGTTATCCACGTTAACAGCGTTCAAAGGCGCC